>BGPR01000409.1:219992-252339 GCA_013235015.1 Araneus ventricosus
TCTGCCTATTCGCATGTATGTGAATACGATAACTCAAAAATCATGCAAATTAGAAGGATGAATTTCAGTATGTAATCTTTACATCAAAATTGTATGTCTGCTTCAAATTTTGCACTAAATCAGTTTATAGAGAGACTGCTTTTATGTTTACCTACCCGTGTACATTGGAACATAATAATTCAAAAACGCATCGTGCTAGATAAATGAAATTTAGTATGTGGTCTGTCACCAAAATTATCGATCTATATCCGATTTTAGACCCAACGGGAAGACCGATACTAAAACTAAAACGTTCGATGGCTATTCCATAAATGGTTATATTTTATTACATAAGAAGTACAAAATGTATACTATGGCCGTTCAAATATTACGTAAGCATGTTTCTGGTAATTTTTGACCCCCCCCCCCTTGTCAACAAAAATAAGCAAATCGCAAACCCTCCTCTTATAATTACGTAAGCAAACTGCAACCCCCCACCCCCGTTCTTTCTTTTTACAAAACGTGTAACAGTAACAATCTAATTTTAATAATTTTAAGACTTAATTCAAATAAAAAACTCCAACTCGGCTTAAAATGAAAAAAAAAATGTATGTTTATTTTCCTTGCAATTTTGTTTAAGAAAATTTCTTAGTTTATCCCAATTTAAAAGAACATAGCTATGTTTTAAATTTAATTTTGCACATGCCCATCATCTATTCAGATGCTGGCCAAGGTTTCTCAAACCATTTTTCCAAATCTGTTATTATATTGCTCCCCCCTTCTGTTACTACTTCATCGCTTTCTTCTCGGAAGGAATCTTGATAAACTTCTTCGTTAATTTTTCACAATTGTCCAATTACTTTTTAAGCATGTGACAAAAGAACTAGACTTTTAGCAGTCACTTTTATATCAAAAACATAAGTTGTTATATAAAAGTAAATGAAAACTTTCTTTTCCATTACAGATCAAAACACTTTTATAACTGTCAATTACACTATTGTAACTACATAAATTCGAAAGGTAACAATCATTACAATATGTAAAATTTTTTAAATTTAAAACATAAGAAGTGAAAAAAAATCTTAGATTGGTGAATGATTCATTTTTAAAGTATTTTTATAATCTATTATTGTTATTTGTTATTTAATATTTTATTCAAAACGCAAAGTCGTATTCGAACCACTTCATTTCCTAGATTATTACTTTTTAAAATTGAAGAATACTTTCACTTTAAGGTTGCATTAGTAAAGTTCTTTTATCTATTAAATTATAGAATGATGTTAATTTTAACACTTTATTACATATTACAATGTCAATATACTCTACATATTTTAATAAATGTAGCGAATATTAACAAAAATAAGTAAAGTTATTTCATACCAAATTAATTATAAATTTATAGTTATGATAAAATATGCTTAATAAATTTTTTTCAAGTTTAATTTTTTTTCTCCAAATTTAATTTTTTTAATTAAATTATTTTTGCAAGCTGCAAAAGATTTTCTGAAATAAAGTGATTTTAATGTCTTACGTAAGCATCACTCATACCCTCTCCCCCTTTGTCAGCAAAGATAAGCAAATCGCAAACCCTCTCCTCCCCCTTAGGTGCTTACGTAATATTTGAACGGCCCCACTCGATATTATTCACTTTGCAACGACGCTAAACCCAAAACAAGCTATATTATGGAAGTAGAAAGCGTAGGGGATACAATCACTCTCTGATTTCAATTTTCGTTTACAAATATGGCAGAATTCGAAGAAGGGGGATGTAAAACTCTCCGCAGCCCCAGTTTTGATCTAGACTGTCGTGATCCACAGTTTTAAAAGCCCTGCTCTAATTTCAGACGGTTCAGAAACTAAAGTTTATAGTCATAATCGGGGAAGTAAGCATTTTAAAATCATGTGATTCGATCCCTCAGAACCGATCTTACTGGATTGATTTCAATTATGATCGTTTAATTTTTGTTATTAATGGATTAAATATATTTTTATCAGGGCGGGAAAGTTTAATCAAATGAAACTAAGGCCGTGAACGATAAAAATTTAAAAACCACCATTTTATAAAATTTACAATTGTTTTTTTTTTTATTCAAACTACTCTAGAATTTGTTTAAAATTATCAATGAATCGTGAAAAAATAACTTTCCTGAAATTTTAAACAATCTTTGGTCTAAAAAAAAAAATTCAATAACCATGTGATTCGTTATTTAATAGTTACCATTTACGTAATAAACTTTTTATCAGTAGTATCTGAGAATGGATAATATATTTCTTCTTATTCATTTTATTATATTTATTTGTGCTTATTTGAAATGGCATTCACTGGGAAAAAGTCTGACCTCAAAACAAAGAGGATCCGTCCGTAAACAAGTCATTTCTCTTAGATAGCAGCTCCACTTAGTTCATGTCCCACGCAACCGCTTTTGCACGCTATATCAATAGCACTTGACTTCATTTCAGTTTAAAGTACAAAAAATTCAATCAATAAAAAAATACAAACGATTATTAGTGGATTACCGCTCATTAAGTGCGAACCAACAGTTAGTGGCAATGTACAAAGGGAAAAAAATTCTTTCGTTGTGTTTCGCGTCGGAAGTTCATGAACTAGCCAATCCCAGGCGACCGAGTAAATGTTTCATTCATGAAATTTTCTCGTCCACTCATTAAGAGGACTTCCTGTTTGTCATTGGCAACAATACTCCGCTGAAATCCGCTCGGAATGGAGAGATTCTGGAGATAGTGTTGGAGAAGCACGCTATTTGCCTAATATACACAAAATAAATGCTAATGTTAAGCACTGGAAGTTTCTTAGCGATCTTCAGGATTGTGATGGTGTTTGACTAATAACAGGAAGGCTAGAAATCTTCTTTAATTGGATGAGTTAGGCTGTTCGGTTTTTATGCTTTGATCACATTTTCGGTCACTGATTTCTTTTTTAGTAGAATAAATGCTGCCTTTGACTGTTATCAAGCGGAATATAAAGATAGATTTTTAGAGGATTTTCAAGCTCCCACTTAACAAATTTGAATTAGTTATTAAAAGGATGGAATTTGAAAATTCGAAGAGAATTTTTTTAAAGTCTACGTCAGAATATGCACTGCGTTCTTTTGGTCCTAAATCTCTAATAAAGATAAACAATTCACTTGTGGTGCATATTTATTAAATAACTTGTAAAAAATAAAAATGATCCACTAAATAATTTAAGCAAAGTTAATTAAATATTTGATAAATTCTAAAAAAGATTTTAAACTAGGCTTACTGTGATAATATTAGCGATGATATAAAATTCTAATGCAAACCTAAAACCGTATCAAATAAATTATATAAAATTTCAGAACTAAGGCAATAAACAAAAAGATGCAATTAAAATTTCTAATATACGAAATAGAACGAAATTACCGATGCAAATATAAAATAAGAGATATTTCAATCGGTAAAAGAGTTCCTATTGTTACAAGGGCAATTGCTGGATATTAAGTAGATTCACAATTTGAAATTTTGAAATTATTTCGGTCCCTTTACATTTATCATTTGAGAATGGATTGCCTCCATTTGTCTTCTGTGCTACAGATTGGGATTTGTTCAATTTTGCGGAGCAAATTACGATACCTTATATACAATATGCAATAAACTCAAAATCCATAAATTGTAGTTGCTTACCTATTCCGTGATTGCGTCCATTTGATATGTGAGATATTGAGAACAAATACAACAAAAGAAACATTCAGGACAGTAAAAATATCAAAATGATGCCATTTATAGCGCAATAGAACTGCAGAAGATAAAATAAATAAATTACTCGTCTGCGTAATTGTTCACTCAATGCATATTTTAAATGAATAAACGAAATATGTTGCAATGCAGCAATCAATGCATATAATAAAGAAATCATTAGAAAAGAATATCAATACATAAAATATAGAAGCATTCATTTATAGAATGTGCTATTATAGTAGGTTAATTCAAATCGAATGTCTAAAGCTGAATAATATTTTATAACTATGAATCTCAAAACCACACGAAATTTCATTGTTATAAAATTTTTCTGAATTATCATTGTATCGGTTCAAAAAGGAGTAAAATTCAATTTTTAAAATCGTCTGCTGTTGAAGTTGGCTCAATTTTTCATTTTAAACGTAAAGGTATTTCTCGCCACTTCAGATTTTGAGTGTTTATGCGGATCGTGTAAATGTTGCTTGTAGCGGTAAGAACGATTCTATTGCTGATATGATTTTTTTTTCTTCATTATTCCTTCGGTAATGTTATTCTAGTTCATGTATAAGAACTTTAATTAAGTTTTTGGATGCATTTTTAATTTTGCCTTATTAATTTAATGCCATTTTCTATTTACGCAAGCGTCGTTCTTATCTTCAGTATTATTAGAAGGAAATTAATCTAAAACATATTACTGTTTTTTTAAATACAATTAGATAATTTCATACAATTAGATAATTTTACCTTAACTACTTCTCAGGTTACTTTTTATTTTTTACAAACTAGAAAATAAATAGGTATGCTATTGTGCTGGAAAAACTTTATGTCTAAAAGAACACAGTAGGAGAAACTAGGGAGACTTGACCCTACGTGATTTTCTCAGCTTGTGAGATTGTTGGTAAATTTTGTGTGCCATTTTTATTTGACCTCTGGTCACATGGTCATTTTTAGGGGATTTTAATTCCAGTCTTAAAAGCCATCGTAATGCTACATAGGTAAATATGTTTCGGGAACCCAAAAGTAAATTTTCACTTTTTCATTCCTCAGTGGATAGGAAGTTTACTATTGAAGATGCGATGAATTAAAATATTTCAAAGTTTTAAGCATACTTCGAGCTTTAATTTGATATATTGCACTACTCGGTATTTTAATTCTAAGTGGTTTTATCTATAGATTATTTAGAAAAAGTCAAGTTAGGGATACTCGACCCTATCAAAAGCTATTACAGCTTCGATGTTGTAGCAGACCGAAGCGCATTTTGTGGTTGTGATCAGTTTTCTGCTGCGTGGAGTTTGTCGGCAATTTGGCAACTCAAATATAGAGAATAATTATTTAAAAATGGTTTGTTAGTAATTATTTAATGAATAAAATTTCTTTTTAATGTGATAGTTTCAAATAATTATTTTAGTAAGAATTTTAACAAGAATTGAAATATATTTATTTCATTTTTTCCTCTCTTACGAAAAAACGATTTTTATTCATATATTATTCTAATAAAAATCTTTTATTCGCACTATTTGTTATCGTTTGGTTTCTTTTTAAAGTTTCTCCATTTTGATTGAGTTCGTCTTTCTTTAATGATTTGAATTTTCCTCTGGATTATATAATTCTATTCTCTTGCTTTTTTTCATTTGAGTCTTGGAAGAACCAATTAAGTCTATCAAGCTTTTCAAAAGAAAATAAATAAATAATAAAGTTTTCTATGTTTAATCTCACATTTTTTCTTGTGTTTAAATTGTATTATTCTGGGGCGAATCTAGCATGATCTAAGGTATTCCTACTGTAGGGTTAAGTGCCCTAGCTTAGGGTCAATTATACCTAAGGTTGGGGAGATTTGACCCTAGTCGATTTTATGAAATATATTTATTTTATGATTAAATGAGATATCAGTTTAGCATATTTACATTTACTCTTCTTAAAAACAAGTCTTTTTATGATGATAAAAATTCAAATATTCGAGAAATATAAGAAAAAATAAAAGTAGGGTCAAGTCTCCCTAGTTTCCCCTACATTGTCTAATATAGACTAGAAAACTTTCTTTTAAAATTCCACAATCAATGTAAACTGTTTGGTAGATGGTAACTTGAAAAGCATTTCCGCTCTTAATTATTCCTGCTTTTAAGAACTGAAAAAATTGGAAGAAATATAATCTAACAAAATTTTTAAGATTCTAAAATTTCTTCCTGCCTTTCCATAAAGTAGAATAAAAAAGATGAGATGGCAGCTACTTTTCCTGATAAGTATTCAATAGTCTATTTTTTTTTTCAAAATTATAGAATATCGAAAATAAAATTTTGATACACGAAAGTTAAAAAAGAAATAATAATATTGGCATTTGTTACATAGGAGAGAGTGTGGTATAACCGGGTACCTTGATTCTGGCGCTATCAGTTCTCCTTTCTAGCGGCATTTTCTGAATTACACTTCGCAAGTCAAGAAAGAATCGCCATAGTGGCTGTTGTTACTGTTGAATTCACTGTATCTGTGCAGGTGAATTTGTTTTAAGACGTCAACTCACTAATGTACTTTGCTTTTTGAACTATCCTTATTTAATAACCATAACAGTTATAAAATCTGTATTTAGCACAGCCTATTACATGTTTACTAAGAATTTATACCCTATCAAACAATAATGTTTTAGTTCAATAGGTGTGTGGCTCCATTTCGTTTTTCATGATCTTTGTACTTGGGGTAAAACCTAACCTTCGCACTTGGGGTAAAGCCTAACCTTTGTACTTGAGGTTAAACCTAACCTTTGTACATGGGGTAAAACCTAACCTTTGTACTTGAGGTAAAACCTAACCTTTGTACTTGGGGTAAAACCTAACCTTTGCACTTGGGGTAAAACCTAACCTTTGCACTTGGGGTAAAACCTAGCCTTTGTATTTGGGGTAAAACCGGGTACGCCAAGTAGTGCAAGAATGGGCCAGACAGTACTGATGATTCTTCCGATGAAGGCGATAAGAACACATCAGGCGTTGATTGTTTATATTGTAATGGTGCATTTTTTAAATTGAAATGAGAAAGGTGGGTCCAATTTAGAAACTGCCTTACCTGGCCCGCGAAAGTTGCAGTGGTGCAGAGGAAGAAGACAACTCCTTTGCATGTGAATTTTGTAACTAATAATCTTAAATTGTCAAATAAAATAAAAATGTCTGCTACTTTTCTATTAAAAATCTTGTTTTCCAAATATCCCATAAAGTTAAGATGTGTACCCGGTTTTACCCCATTAGTGGGGTAGAACCGGGTGATTGAACTTTTCTATAAAAAAAATCTTTGATAATAAAAGTAGTGAAAATATGACTTTTCTGTAAAAATATATTGTACTCCGTTAAACAATAATTATTTTAATAAAATTTGACAAGTTCTATGTCGAATAATTTAGCTCCAACAGGCCTGCGAGCCTTATCTACCCGTTTTTACCCCTCTTTCCCCTACTCTTTTTTCTTTCACGCAATCGAATTTCTTTCAACTGCAAAAAGAAAAATTCGAATCTTTTTATATCATTTATACTATGGAACCCGAAACAAAATGGAGTCGTGAAAATTTCATTGCCCTTATTCTTTCATTTTGCAACTGAAAACTATTAAAGTAATAATCTTGAACGAAAGGTTAAAATTTTCTTATGTTAATATTATATTTCATTATATTTTCTTATAATGTTGATTTTCTTTTACTATTTTTATGTTTCTTTTTTTTATTGTTAATACTGATTCGTTTTCTTATTTTCGAATTTGGGTAGAGAAAAAAATTGTCCGAATAAAAATGGCGTCATGGACATTTATTTTGCACAGAAAAAGCTCGAGAGAAGGGGAGATATTTAACCCTTTGCACTCGTATGCCAAGTCTAACTCGCCATTTGGAATAATGCGCCGTTTTCACATTCTTGTTAGATAATGATTATTGCAAAAGCCATATAATAGCAAACAATCTTAGAAAAAAATTTTAGGAATTAAAACAAATCAGCAACTATATTATTCAGCTCCTTAAGCCCTAAAATGAAACCACACACTCGCATATGCATTATTATACATTATATCCCATTTCCGAGTCAAAAGGGTTAAGAAACATTGACCTATTCAGATTCTATTTTTAATATAATCAGTATAAAGCTAAAAGTGACCAAGTCAAAATAAAAAGAGAAACGAGTTGGTGTGTTCTTGTTGTTTTAAAATATCATCACTGTAACAGGAAAAAATGTGTATATCAATATACGTGCAGCATTTTATTGTATACTGACGATATATTACTAACCGTGATTTTCCCTATTACAGAAATGACATTCTAAAACAACAATAACACATTAACTCATTGGTTTTTTTTAATTTTTATTTGGCCATTTTTAGTTGTACACCGATGACATACCAGAATTAATTTCGAAAATACACACTTTCTTTTTATCTGCAATTACATATCTACGGTTTAATTTATGAACTAAGATGAAATCATAATTCCTCACCAAATTCAAACCAGCTAGGGAATCCTACAAAAATAGTAAAGGCCTAATCGCTAAGGGGGGAAAAATGTCTGACCTTCTCGGGTGTTGGGGAGGGGAGGGGAGGATGAAGAACAGGTAGAAGCTGTCATTGGAATAAAAGCTCAACGGTAAATAATGGCTCCCCGCAGGTTGTGTGTCATAACCGCGACAACAAAGCAGCTTATTACAACTTCGGAAGGGGGGAAAGGACTCACTTGCTTGACGACCCCCTCCCGTTTTCTTTCATTCAATATATTTGCTTCAAGATGCCTCGCACCGTGGCATCGCAAGTGATAAAATGAGAGTGAAATGTTGAATGACTTGGAAAAAAATCGCTGTTGCTCTTTTTATTTGACTGCAATAATTTGTTATAGAAACATCAGTTATAGGGAGATTTGCCTTCCACGCGTTTGAGTTTCGTCCTTGAAAAAGTTTTGCTGGAATAAAGAACTGCAAATCCTGCACTCCTCCATATTTTTTGAGAATCTTTCTACTAATTATTATTAAAACATAAATAAAGCTGTGAAATTAGCATTGATCTAGTATTGCACGTTTTGTGATAAAGTTAGGAGATTTATTCGTAGAAATTGTTCCCCTTGTCCCAAAATGTTCACATATTACAGAATAACAATTTGCATTCCAAATTCGTAAATTTATCTTCATATAAATGTGATTAAACGATCTCGTATATTTAATAATAAGTCGCTTTCGGCGACCTGCTGGTCCTCCCATCATATTAATAGTGTTAATTTAGTTAAGTCAACCTATTTAATAATTTTTTTCTCTATGAGTTTCAATATCAGCCAACTGAAAAATTTGAAGCTTATTTAATTTTTGCTAACTTAAGAGCATTAATTGCCAGACGAGTTGGAATACGAGAAAGAAAGGTACATGGAAATATATTAGTATTTGAACTAAATTTCGAATTTGTTAACCCACACATTCATCTGTTCAAGAAGCTGAGACTTAAAATAAATAAAGAAATCTGAGCAAAAAAAACCCTGAGATTTAATGAAGACTATAAACATGAGATTTGATGATGATAACTTTTTTATCATGTTCAGTGCTACAATAATTGCAAACTCTTTAATTATAAGGTGCATATTTAAGCTAACTATTACATATAAAGGAATAACATTAGCTCTAGAGAATCTAACTCTCAGAACATAGCTGAAAAGAAAATTTGTCAAAAGTAATTGAAAAACAGAGTTTTGAACTAAGAAATCTGACGAGGCAATGAAAATGAACTGCATTTTATTACAACAAAAGAAGATTACATTAAGAATTACATTTAAGATTTAATTTTTAGAGACAAAACATGATGGCAATAAAACTTGCATCACTTAAAACATAGTCCGCTTTTTTGTCAGGATGCAAAATCTAATTATGATTTTTGGTATCATTTTTAACAGAAGAAAACATGCAATTTAAGGATTTGATGAAATGATGAAATCGGTTTTACTTTTATTAAAGCAACGAAAAAGATTGTTTCAAATTGTATTTAAAAATATTTTTAAAAATTTGTTGAAATTAGGGGTAAATGTATGACCCCATAATTAAATTGGCATAATTGAAAATAATGACATCACAATTATGCTTAATTTTTAATCAAATGACATTCTGATTTAAATATCTTATTAAAATTACACACAGTAGAGTCTCGATAATTCGAGTTTTCCATAAATCCGAGTTAGTGAAAAAAAATCAGTTTAGCTCCCAAATAATGAACAACACGTGAAAGAATTACTGCATCTGGTTTTTATTGTTGTTCGACGGGTCATATGTCCACTGCGCATCCCGAAGCCACCTGCAGAAATGCCCCCTCCCGAAGAAAACGGGATATATATAAGATCGATATATAGGAGCAATCAGTTTAAAGAAAAAACAATTGACAATTATTTTACGAATAATTAACTTGTTGCTATCAGCAGTAATGTAATAATATGTAAGTACATTTTTCATTTAAATTACTACATATTTATTTACTTTTACTACATATTTTACATTTACACATATTTTACATTACTACATTTACTACATACATTACATTTAAATTACTACATATTTTATTTTACTACATTTTAAATTACTACATATTTTATTTTACTACATTTTAAATTACTACATATTTTATTTTACTACATTTTAAATTACTACATATTTATTTAAATTACTTACATATTTATTGAAATATGTAAGTACATATTTCATTTAAATCTACTGAAATTTAAAAATTGCTTTTATTTCCATTTATTTATTTATTAAATTTTATGATTTCGATAATTCGAGTTTTCGATAGTTCGAGGTAAGCCCGGTCCCGTCCACTGCATGTGTGTTTCAAATTAAGTTGCCAATGTTGAAATCCAACGTTCTGGCTTGTGGAGTTCTAATCGAGACACACGTAAGCATTTGCTTTTATTAATAGTAGAGATAGCTTAAACTAAGAGCAGCGATTACAGTGCCCTAAATAAAAGATCAAGAATTAATATCTGACGGCAGCTAATAACATTGAATATAGCAATTCCATTACTTATTCATCTGTATCATATACAACACAAGATCGCTGTACTGAAAAAATTGCTGGGGAAATCATTCGAAACTATAAACAACATCTCATAATGGGCAAGAAACAAGTAAAAAAAATCACAACTCAAATAAAATATAAAGTTAAATCACAAAGCTTTTAAGTTTACGGACATTTGTGTTGCTGAATGTTCTGAGCATTTCCTGAACTGCTGGTCAGCCATCCAGAAAGTAAAAATCGTAAACGATACATACTTCATCATTTAACTGTTACAAATTCAAGATAACTAAATTTAATCAGGAAATTATGATATTTATTTTCTTATAAAATTTTAATTTTCTTTTTTTATTTTAACTGTGCAATGAAATATCTCTCTGTAATTGGTTCATGAAGGCATCCAGCAAATAATCAGAAATGTACACGCCAGCAGTAAGTTGAAACAGTTCATTTGACTTTTAAGTAGTTATTTCTCTTTGCTTAAGAATAGGCTTTTTCTGCTCTGATGGGCTTATATGATTTTAACCGCTTTTACTAAAGTTCATTATCTTCATTAACCTTCGTCTTTGCGCCTTTCTTCTCAAATAAAATAATGCTTTTCCTGAATTAAAAGCTTAAAAAATCCGGAATTAAATTGCTTGTCTTAAGAGAATTAGAAGACGGTTCTTACAAAAATTATACCGAGGACGATAAAAAAAAACAATGAAAAGTTCTTTCAGCTTTGTGGCTCTTTATTATCTCTATGCAAAAATTGCTCAGATGATGATTGTGATTTGAGAGATTTGATTAAAAAATGTACCAGGACTGTTTTAAAGTTCTTAACAAGAAATATGCTCGATAATGGGCTTAAAAGTGTAAGAAAGACATGAAATGCAGCAAACTGTTTAATTAAATAAAAGAAAATTATTCTTTTAATTTCTGGTTTATTTATTAGAATTTGAGCAAAAGTCCATGAAAACAACAGTGCTTATAAACACTACGTTATTTATATATTTTTTTCTGTTTCCTGTCTTCCAGAATGTTTTGATATAGAAAAGACAGAGCAACGCCGGGTAATCTGCTAGTTTCGAAATAAAAATTAGTCGCAATTTTATTTTTCTCAAAGATTTCATCCGCGACAATGTCTTCCAAAATCTATCGAATCAAAACCGAGATTTGAACGATATCAAAGGCGCAGGAGGTTTTTGCAAGCCCTAAGGTTAAAAATCTGATACGATGCTGATCAGTCATAAATAATTGCATTAAGACGCGTTCAATTACGATGATAATCTATCTCGCGTCCTCCTCTCACTACTAATAAGCTTATTTTTTCTCCAAGCAGTGGCGGAAGAGAAAGATTTCGATATTACCACGATTAAATTCTTGATGGCAGCAAAAGACACCTGCCCTCTGAACATTCACGGTCAGCCCTTCGGCGCGTGTCTTCGGCCTTGACCCCTCCCATTAAAGTTCAACCACCCTCCAATCGGCCAATTAGTCAACAAACAACAACTTCCACCTCCTATTGGCCATTTAAATGACATATCGCCACTTAATAGAGACCAGTCGGGGAAGGAAAGAGACGGATTGGCAATTTTTTTTATGACGATACACAAATTTGAACATTAATTACCAATTTCCGCTTCAAAGCAGAGTTGACACCTATTGTTTACGCTCTTGAAGAAGCAGGAATGGTTTGCTATCTCTGCCCAACATCTCTGGTAGTCTGGAGGTCGCATATAAACGAAGACATTAGTTTTTTTGTGATAATGACGGTTATCTCTGGTGAGGGAAATGAAAAATTCCGTATTCCATGAAAGAACAGGAGCTGCGAACAATGAGAATTTGGAGAAGGCTGAAGCCGATGCTTTCAAAAAAGAAGTAACATGGGGGGACTGACAAGACGGATTATGGGAGCTAAAGGATTGGAAGGGGGTAGATGCTTATCGGAGCAGTTTTTCGGAGTTGACACCTGCGGATGATTCTCCTGAAGAATGGGCAGAAGACGCAGAACATGTCCCATTGTTATTTCGGACACGCTCTATCGTTCCTGTGGGCAGGGGAATTCTTTGAAGCGATTTGAATAATTGTTCAAGTACGAGACGAAGTGTGTGAAAAACAACCCATTTTTTAAACTTGTTGTTACTGATAGTTTGAGAGATAATTTTGCAACAAGAAGACTTTTCAAAGATTGGTTTGATTACGTGCACTCTTCCCGGCATCTCGTTTGTGTTAGAAACAGGAAATGCAAGCGAGTCAAAATTTATCAATTATTTTTTGATAGTCTGACTTGATCTAATATTCTGTTTCAAAATTTAAAGGCATCCAGAAAGCTGAGTGGATACTATTAACTAAATTTTACATATATAATCTGTGTCAATATTTTATTAAATATTTACCCACGCATGGTTATATTTACCTGTTATTGAATATTTACCTCTTAAGCTAACAAGAGACATAATGCACTTCTGAAGTTCGCAAACATTTAAGATATTGCAATTTGATAATTCTTTATCAAGTCCCCTTGCCTGAACATTAAAATTCTAGAGTTCAACAGAGTTAGTGAAAATATGAAATTTGACGATATGGAGGTACTCCAAGTCATTGAGACTTGTTCTGAAAGAAACTAAAAACTAGCAGTATGGCTTACATCAGTTTATTTTAAAAGAAATAATATCAGCATCCAATTTGCATATACACAATGCAAGCGGACGCAAACCAAAATTTCATTAATGCCAATTTTTTTAACATTTATGTCAAATGAAGAAGGTGAATGAGAAAAGCCAATAGCCATTAAACAAGTATCGAATCTAATCAAGTTCGAATCGAATCGACATCGAATAAGTTATATTGTAGTTAGAATATTGATTTTTAAAGACTTTCCGGAAGTTATCTCTAAAATATAACTTCTGCTTTTTAAAGCCCACATAAGATAGCAAAACTGATGCTATACCAATAAAAGAGGGGTACACGGTATGTCATATTTGGTTTAAGAACCATCGAAACTGTCTTCTTTGACACGACAGTGGACAATTCCGTGGTGCCGCGTGGACCCATTTTCAGATGATTCTGACAAAAGAACTGATACTGGATTTCATCACTACTGAATAAAGGTTGTCACGGAAGATCGTTATTATTGTATTATGAACTTTCTTCTTCTGTAGACAGGTTCTTCTTTTTTAGTTAGTTCGGTTTAGTTTATTTATATAAACATCCTTTTTTGAGCAACACTAGAGTTATTGTGGGACAGGTCTCGAAATTTTGAATCGTTGTCAGATGACGGAAACGACATCTGATTCAGAACCCATCTTTACAAACTTCCACGTTCTAACTGAGAGAATCAGTCACTCGTTAGACCCACAAACTGGGCTGATATTTGATGGATCTAGATTTCGGATGTGGAACCCTCCTGTCTCGTAGCCAAATCCTTATCTTGAGACCATTTCAGTCTCTTTCCTTCTTTTCATGTTTTTTCGAACATGTGTGAATGGTTCTGCTAGAAGTCGCACAGTTGTCTAATAAATGTTTAAAAACATATGTGGATGGTAAATGGGTAAAGGAAACCCCCTTCGAAGATATATATATATATATAAAGACTTGGTTCCAAAAAAACCATAAAGCCCTCATAAACTTCACTAGTGGTAAAGGTTTATTTTTTCCCATCTTTGTTCTTTCAGTTTTCAGTGTAATAATGTTTATTTATTCAAGCTGAATAGGACTTCTTGCGATATGTTTGCGTTCCAATTTTAGCTTTCAGTGTTCCTGTGGATTTTGAGAGAGAGAGCCTTAATCAGAATAAATATTTGTATCGTTGATTTATCTTGGAACTTTCGTGGACAGAACCTGACATCACAAGTGTCATATTCTGCCATATTTGTGACGGATGCATGCAGCTTTAAATTCAGCGGCTCTTTCCCACAAATTCCGCCAACTTTTGAACCATCCACATACTCTTCGACTGAGCAAGATCTACTGATTAAATGATAATTTTAATTGATGGTGTGAATCGACTATGGAATGATATGCAAATTCTCATAATTGATTCCAGTTGAAGCATCGCTTATTTCTACATTTCTCAGATAGCTTATCCCGTTTTCTTAATGTCTTTCCAGTATTTCTAGCGCGTACATGAAAAAAGTCCATTACAAACGTGTGAGAGCTTTCTCCTTCCCCAAAAAGAGCCTCGGAGATGATGCATGGTCTGTCACAGGCAGTCGGAAGATTCATGGGAGGCAATCTTTACATTACCTGCCTGTGACAGCAATTAATAAGACGCTCGCCTCTGGCCTTTTTCGCTCTCGTCCATCCGTCACTTTCAGACCCACTTTAATCCGACAAAACAAATTATTCGCAGCTCTTCGCTCCGAGAGCAGTTGGGTCCGGTCATTCAAAACTGTGATGCGGTCGTACCTGGAGAGGGTAAGTGATTTTCCTCCAAGCTTAACTATTTTCACACAGATTTGGAGGACTCTGTTGTTGAATAAGGCTTAGAAGTCAGCATGATGCGAAACGTTGGACTCCATTAATTCATTCTATCGAACTTCGTTAATTCATTACATTAATCCAGGGGATTTGTGACATCCAAGAAATTTAGCGGCTCTACTTTAAGCAGAAAAAGTTTTTTACGTTCTCCAGTATACATTTACCTACATAGGAAAATATAATATGCTAATGAAGCGTCAATCAATGATAAATAAAAGATTCATTTATTACAAATGTTTGGTGAATTTTGATAAGAAGTGTCAATCTTTCTTGTTTATTCATTTTTGGCCCCAGTGGTACAAAGAAAAACAGCTGCACTACGTTCTAAAATAATTTTAGAAGTAACAAAATAAAGCGATAAAATTCCCCCTCCCCCTTGACTTCTGTAGGAATTCAACAATAACAAAGTTGATTCATACTTACATAATAAACACGAAATATGCTGCGGCAATTTAATTTTGGTTTCCATTACTCATATTGCAGGAGGAAAAGTGACAAGGCATCACCTCTAAACTTAAGATGGTAAGCAATTAGACATTAGATGACATGGGTAGATGCGTTCGTCATGTGACTTTGGTATCAAATGAATTGACTTTAATATCGGTTTATATATGCAGAAGTCCTAGAAATGGTTTCGAGAAAAAGATTGCTGTATTTTCAAAATTTAGGCATGACGACCACACTCAAAACTATCCAATAACTTTTTGTCCGTGCCTTTCTTTCTCTGATACAACCATTCTTAAGAGCAGTGTTGCTGTTTTCTACTGAAAGAAACAAGCATTATTAGGCTTCGAGTTCAGCAAACCTTTAGCTTTCCAGGACTGCATAGTAAAATGAGTTTAAATTGGTCAGGCTATGTCTTCAGTGATGTGATCTATTACATTGGTTCTTACAATGCATTTAATTTATGTTTATATTTCAGGTTTCAATGATTTGCCTATTATACAGGGTGTTTTAAAAAACGTGGCCAAATTTTTAGGGTAGGTGAGGCATAGAGAAACAAGTCATTTTCGCAATGGAACAAATCGTATGTGGCTTGCCAGATACGATAATGACAAATTGGACGACGAATCGACAATAAACCTTTGGAAGTCTTGAAAGAGAATAAGTAAGTGTTCAAAGGACTTGCCGTCTAAGGCGATACACGATTTGCATGTTTTTATTCATGCAACTGGGATGTCGCACTGGTGTAAATATGTATTCCATTTAATCTGTGTTGTAGATTTCATCTGGTGTATCCTTTTCTTTTACTCAATTCACTGACAAAGAGCCTCCCGTAGCGAATATTCCTTACATTTTCACCCCCATGTTCTATTGCGAAAATAACTTATTTCTGCATACCTAACCCACCCTTTAAGTTTTGCCACGTTTTTTTTTTTAAAAAAACATCCTGTGTAGGTAGTTACAATGAAGTTAGTTTGATTAATGTCCAGTTTCGAAGCTAGACGAGGACTGTTTGGGGGCAAACCTCATACTTTTGAGCTGCGGTCATGGGACATTGCCGAAATGAACTCACACACTGCGCCTAAATAAATTTCTTTCGTGAAAACTAACATAACCCATTCGAGACAGCGCACTGTTTTGGAGACCATCACCAGAAGCGAAATGTGTTTTTGCTTTGTATTGACCACTTTTAATAATTAAACATGTTTTCTTTAGAAATCAGTCACTTGGTAACACACTTCGTACAAATAAGATGATTAAACACCATATGTGCAGGTCGCGCCTCAGAATAGTTTGACGAGAAAACGTCTTTCCGCTCGTCGGTCAAACTTTCTTGTGTGACAAAATACAGTAAAAATACCCGGCCCCGGGTTGCCCTCAAAAGAATTTTTTTTTAAATCACCATCATCTGCCCATCAGTCAGTATCTTCACTAACTTCAGTTTAGCTCTTTCATTTCACTTTCATTTTCAATATAATCTTCCGAATCACTTTCCTCAAAAATCTCATCAAGTGTATCATCTAACAGTTCTGTATTCATATTCATGTCTTCCTCAGCAAAAGAAAGACATCAATGAATTGAAGCTAAAAAATCATAAATAAAAGAAACATTTAATTCATTGCAACAAATAATACAAAATACACTATGATATCATAAATGCATTAAAAAAATACATTTGTAACATAATTTGTTATGCGCTTTTTGAAGAAGGACAGAGCTTAGAAAAAGAGGGCGGTTGGTCACCTTAATTTTAGGGACTAAATTGAAACCAACACCAATTTTATGTTTACAAACTTCTAAGATAATTTTTATTTTAAGCCAGTCTTATCCCAACTGCTGTTTTTTCCATACTGACTGATAATAGCAATTCAATATCATTACAAACACGGTTTTCTACCCTCTTTTTGGTTCCGAAATGCATTGCACACACGGTGGTCAATCCGTCTCGAATGGGTTAATTTGTTGGTTTCTTGGAAAGTAAGTTAGTAATTTTGCTGTTGTCACACATTATTGTTTACAATGATCCATTTATAATGTTAAAGAAATTTGTACGGGACCACAAAAATATAGAATTTATACTTTAGTTGAATTAGCATCAAGTGATATTAATCTCACTCTCACATTGATATAGATTTACTTAATTCTTAACAGGAAAATATATATATTTAGAATAATGTAAAAGTAAAAAAAAATTTCTTAAATAACTGCATACACAGAAGTTGACAAAGTAAGATATCCAAAGAGTTAAAATCAGACATCATAATACTGTATCTATCTATCCTGGTATTCAGATTCAACCCTTTGCTTATGACAGTTTATTTCATTGTCATTGTCAGCTGAACAACAACTAAAAATAATCTGAATGGTGCTTTGTTATAAATCATTGTCACTGAATTAGAACGAAAGTGAAACTTTTCAAAGCTACATCAGCGATGATCTGCAGCAGTTGTTGATATTGAATTGTTGCGACAATGGTGTTGTACGGTTGGTTGACTCGACCATTAATCATTGCTCAGGGAGGTATAAAGCCAAAAATATGAAACCATTATGTTGAAACGTATTAAGAATTCAAATCTAGGTATATTAGTATAGAAACATAAAACTTACTATGAATTCTTTCACTCAGCTTAAAGAAGCATTACAGTTCCATCCAACTGTGAAAATTTAATCGTTCGTACATTTTGGAATGGCAAAAAACTTGATAACGTGTGACGCCGTTTGATTCTTCAGTGTTCGTTAAGCGGAAAAAATCAGCAAGATTTCTTTATTTAACATATTTCATATAACTTTTCTAATTGATTACACTATTTAGCTAAACTCCTTCGCGTTGCTTTTTCATTAATAATTCATTGGTCTATTTTGTTCCCTGTTTAGAACACTTATGGCCACAAAAATATTTTCATGAATCGTAAATTTGTTCTTTATTAAATCTCAAACGCGAAATATACAAAGAGAAAGAATTGTGATCGGCAAAAAGTTCCAGATTTTAATGAATATCGAGACCTTCATAGTCCGGCAAAATACCAGTTTTTGAATTATGTGTGTTTGTCTTTTTGCCGGTCTGTCAACGAATAAGATAAATCAAAAATGGACAGAGACAAATGGAATTTGGAATGTGATCTTTACATCAGAATTTTAGATCTGTATCAAATTTTGTATGAAATACATCGAAGGGAAATCAGCCTGTTCATTCTTACTCATATAAACACAATTATTTAAAAACCCAACAAATTAGATACACATAAAGTATCCAGACACTTTCGGATTTTCACATTTTTAAAAATTTCTCCAGAACGTCTAGACCAACTGGCCTTGAACTTCGACCATGTAAAGAATAGACTGTAACTCGTATTTTACAGTGAAGATTCGGTAACTAGGACATTTAGGGGACCGACCAGAAATTGATGAAGAAGAAAAAAAGTCTTGGCTCACCATGTTCCACAGAAAACTGATAATGATTTACAAATTTCATCAATGATTTTCTTTAATATGCACATTGCTTACATGCATTTTCCTAAAAATAGCAAGTATATTCTGGAGGATATAAACGTTTATTAAAAAATCCGAAATTTTCCTGCTTGTTTTCTGCTTATAACATGCATTGTTCTCCACCAAATAATATGAAACTTATAGAATACTTGACAACGCTATCAAGCTTTATCGGAATTACAGAAGTATAAAGTACTAAAGTGTAAAATCTGTAGCGAGGGTTTTTGTATCACTTAAGACAGTGGCTCTCAATCTTGTAATATTTAGGACAAATTTTCCATATCAATTTTAATAATGACTTTCATCCATTGCTTGAGGCCGCGCTGAAATAGTGGTAAGATCTCGGCTTTGAGACCTAAAGGTTCAAGGCTCGAAACCAATCAAAGATATGCCATATATGTAGGGTTACCGTAGTTTTTTTAGTTCAATTCCGGACATGCCGGGGGGGGGGGTGAAAGGCCTTGCATGTTTGGTAATTCAAAATTATAATAATGAAAAACAGAATTAAAATAAAACTGCTAAAACTTTTAATTTTCAGTTTGTATTGGGGTCTGGATAAGGAAGCTTATCCACTTTCTCATCAACAATGGATGTAAATAATGCAAATAATGAATTTTCTTTCCTTAACGGAATGATATCAGCTTCTTCGAATAGTCAGATTTTCTCAATTACAACCAAATTTCTCTCTCGCCTCATTCAGTGGCTTAAATCCGGACATTTTGAAGATCCGGATCCAAGTCCGGACATGAGCTTGAAATCCGGACTCTCCGGACGAAATCCGGACGTATGGTAACCCTACGTATATATGTGTACCAGGTGCATGACCTCGAGGGTCAGACGTCTCCTAATGATGTGGCGCGAAGTTGCGAGTGGTGGTTACCACCTCTGGACATCCTTTTCAACTAATCAAGGTTAACAATTACTATGTCCGCTCCAAAATTGCCCTTGTATTCTTTCAAAAGAGGAACGTTATTATAACTGAAAGAAATTAAACTCAACCATTGATCTTTGTTAAATTTCGCCAGTCTTCTTTTGAATTTTGGAGCTTTAAAAAAACACTCTATGCTACTTATATGTATTTACCTATAATTAAGAATGGCACTTTATTTTTGAATTAACAAAACATGACTTATCTTATTTTCGTTTCTATAGTTAGTTGTTCGATTATTATGTTTTCACTCTCTTTTTACTTACGTCATACTATTAAAAACATAACGTCTGGCTTGCGCATCTAAGCAAAAAAAATTATATTTGACAAATTTTAAAGCAATTATGTCATCTCTTATGAACAAATGATTGGCAATAACCTCAAAAGGTGTAATGTTCAACAAGCATCTTTTCCTTAGAAACTAAATGCTGATATAAGTGATGCCATAATCATAAGTTATAAAAATTACTAATGGATGAATGATATTTCATTAATCTACACTGAATGTAATTCCCATCACAAATTTAATTTGAGAAATTAAAGAAACTAATCATACATTTTATTATTTATATGCGTTCTTTGACTTATTTCTCTAAACCAACCCTTTAACTTCTTACCAAATATTGCTGAACAGCTATTTTCGACTTATGTCAAACCATCTGAAAGCTCAATCCAGTCAAAAATCTCTGAAACCAAAGAAGACTCAATTCTGACTGGCAATCCCTTCTTTCCTCGAAATAAAAATAAAACGCGCAAATAAATCAAGCATTCCTCCCGATGTCTTCATTTCTCATGCATTATCATCCTCCTAATGAAAAAGGAGACAGGACCCACCTTTGATTACGTAAATTAACTTTTGTTTAGCGTCGATTTTTATCAATAATAAGCACTTTCCCATTAGCCCCGGACGGCTGTTATTTATGAATAATCCGCAACAAAGGACTCACTCATCAAAGTCACTTCCATGGACAATGGGACGCATGCTAACGAATTCATTCATCAGTCTGACTTGTAATCCGGGGTAGAGGGGATGCTTCAAATTAAGGAAAAACCGCTTCTTTTCTTTGCCAAATTATCGCTTGCATCGGACGCGAGATCACGTCCCACTTGTAACGCCATCTCTCTCTTCAGGTGGTGGCATCTCCACCCTTCCTTTCTTTCGCTATCCCCCACTCCCTTGCGGAATATTCCACATCCCTCCTTCCCTCCCCCCCTCTTTAATTCTTCCCCATCTTCCGGTGATGACCAGATAAAAGATTCGAGTTTGATGACCATTTTTATTAAGTCGGCGTCAATGAAAAGGAAGATAAAAAATCGAATCTAACATTTTTTTTAATGAGGGTAGATCCGGATTAAAACGCGAGAATGATTTCCCTTACTTTGTTTGAAAGATATTTGACTTTAACGGTGTCTTGTATATGTCGTATGGACAATTCGTCCATTCATTGGGTTAGTTCTATTCTCATGAGGGTAGTAGTTGCCTCGTTGATTGACTGAATTTATGAATGAGGTTCCTATCCGGTCGAGATACACCGAATTGACTTTTTGAAGTCTCTTCATTCAGTGATTCTTAACCTGTGCCGAGAGGCCTCCTTAGAGGGGATCATTAATAAAACAAAAAGGCACGTTAAATGAAGAAGGAAAGAAAGACAAAAATACATAATCGTTGAAGAGGAGGTTAATGGAACTCGTGCCCCAGTATAAGTCTAATCTGATGTCCCGACAGTATAGCAAGTATACACGACAGATAATGGCAATTCCCATGAGTTTGAAAAAAAAAAACTGTATTGTAAACTCAAAAAAAAAATCTGTACTGTTGAGTCAAAACTACTTTAAACTAGATTTTTAAAAAATGAATTCATATTGTTTGTTATGTGTAAACTTATTGGAATTGCGTGTTAGATATTAATCCTAACATGGCCGGATACATGCAATTCTAACATGGCCGGATATATGCAATTCTAACATGGCCGGATACATGCAATTCTAACATGGCCAGATCAAAGCAACTGAAAAAAAATCTGTACTGTTGAGTCAAAACTGCCTTAAACTCGATTTTTTAAAAAATGAATTCATATTGTTTGTTATGTGTAAACCCATTGGAATTTCGTACCAGATATTAACCCTAAGATGGCCGGATACATGCAATTCTAACATACAAAGAAACTCAAAACAATAACACTAAAAGGTGTATCAATAAGCCTCTTTAAATAGTCCCATGCATGATTCTAATTTTTTAAAAATTAACTAATATTTTTAAAATAACTAGGGTTACCAGACTTTTTTTAGTTGAAATCCGGACACCCCGGGGGGGGGAACAAAGTATAGTCAAGAATTTTAAAGGCTGCCTACGACCCTCTTTCATAGCACTAGCACAGAGTTTGAGGAAGAGAAAAAAATTAAAACGCAGAATGCGCGCGCGCAAAGAATATATATATATATATATAATTTTTGTTAAGGACTGATAATTCAAAATTATAGCAATGAAATGTAGAATGAAAATAAAACTGCCAAAGATTTTAATTTTCAGTTTGAACTGGGGCCTGGATAAGGGGAGGTTCATCCAGTTTCTCATCAATGGATGTAAACCAATGGATCTACTTTCATTGTCAGAATAACGTCAACTTTTCTTGAAAGCGTCAGATTTTTTCTATTACAATAAAATTCCTCTCTTGCCGCATTTACTTGCGTAAATCCAGATATTTTGAGATCTGGACACTATTCCGGAAGTTAGCTTGAAATCCGGACGTATGGTAACCCTAAATATATCTACAGAATTTTAATGTATATAAAAGTAACCGATGTGTTTGAACAAGATTTGGTTTTAAATACCAATACACGACGTCATGTGCTTTAGATTTAAAACGAAACTTTTAATTTCGGCGAGCTGAAAGGATAACCCTAAGAACTATAAAGATACATTTTACGTATTTCTCAGTGATGCCACCGTTCTTAACTCTTGTGTAATATCAATTTCAATTGCTTTTGACAATAATAAAAATTCAGAGTAGGAAGAAGAAAAAAAGTCCCAATAATGTTTTCAAAACTGCAGGAAGGCTAAACATAAAATTTTTATTCTTTGTGTTTGCACTCGTAATTTTTTATGTAATAAATGAAATAAGAATTTTTATCTCATTTATTACATGAATCGCCATCGCTTTTCATATATGCGAAGGATATTGCTGTACCAAGAGTGTGACACCCAAATGACGACTGCAAAAAAAAAGAAAAACATTACACATCAAATGGTTTCCCATCCGTAAAAAATTGCATGGCGTTAAATCTCAGAATCAGCAGAGAACAAGTCATCATTATCTGATCAAAATCCGACTCATGACAGCAGTAAGACTGCGTTTAAAAATTATCTGACTTTCCGATAAAACATAAGATCTTGATAACCAGAATGTTCGGTTATTTATTAATATTTTTCTCTCTGCTTGTACTGTTGCTTTCCTTGATAAATGCAAATGCCTTTATGATAAGATGTACCAAACATATGAAACAATTTTGAGCACACATTGTAAATAATAAAATTAAAGTATGCTTTTAGCATTTGCTATTGTCTATGACCAGAGCCGGATTAAGCCCTCAAAGGGCCTTAAGTAATGCAAGTCTCGGGGGCCCTATTTTCCCTTCCCAACTTTCGAAACCAGATATTTCAGTATAGATTTTAATTTTATCTCTGTATAGGCAGTTTTAAGTAGCAAGTTTTGACTAACTGAATCGATTGATTGCGGATCACTTTCAAGAGAGTTGATTTCAGTATATGGCGTATAAAAAAATTCATAATTTAAACCCCACAAGTAATTTTATACAAAATTGTAAAAAAAATGACAAAAATTTTTTAACACTATCCAAATACTATTTAATTATAGGATCGGACATCTTTTAAATTATAAAGAATATTTTTTTAATTTATAAAACAACATAATATAGAACTTGCAAAAAGTAATTAATTAGGAATATTGTTAGAATAATGTCCCAAAATTTAAACGATACTTGAATTTAATTCGAATTCTTCGATTGCACGGCCTTTGCAAATTAAATGGAAACACAAAAAAAATATTCTGAAACTACCTAAAAAAAATAAATAAATCTCGGGGCCTTTGGGCCCCCTAAAGTTGAGGGACCCATAGGCAGTTCCCTACTTTACCCATTTAGTAATTCGGCCCTGTCTATGAAAGTAGTTCCCAATCTTTATTTCCTCCCATACTCGTAGATTAGTCTTTTTTTATTTTTGAGTACCCTTAATGTCATACCTTCCCTATTCCAACCCATCCCTTCGCACATAGAAGTACTATTTATTAGTAATGTTAAGAGCATAGGCTAGCTTAAGAATCAAAAGACTCGAATTAATAACATTTCGTCGCGTAACATGCGGCACCACCTATCTCAAGTTTTGGAAATTTCAAAGAAGAAAGAAATACTCAATTTTTCTCAACCAAAAACGAATATTTCTGAATAATTTTTTTTCACATCTGGTTGAAACATGGTGTTACATCTTTATATTTCATATTAAAAAATTTCAGAAATATTTGTTATTATCTGCGAAAAATTGAGTATTTCTTTCCTCTCTGAAATTTCAAAAAATTGAGGTAAGTGGTGTTGATTGTTAAGCGACGATTTGTTGGATTCATTCTTGATTTTACATTTCATTCCATTTTTTATAATAATATTAGTTAAGCGCCAAAGCAAATAAAAATAATTGAAATAATTTCGCATTAATTTGTGATGAAAACTTAAATTGATCATTATGATAACCGACTCTTCAAATAGAGGTCAATTGAGTTTGTTTCATGGAACTGGATTTCAGAAAAATTAGGTTCAAACGAAGACGTTTATAATATCA
Source organism: Araneus ventricosus (assembly GCA_013235015.1). NCBI lineage: Eukaryota > Metazoa > Arthropoda > Arachnida > Araneae > Araneidae > Araneus > Araneus ventricosus. Next base: position 244,855 of record BGPR01000409.1, read on the forward strand.
TGTCTGGAGCTTCGTAGAGCTTATTGCGATATTTATTATTAACATAAGAAGAAGACGATTTTGCACATTCCACAAATTCTGTGTTCGTGAAAGATATTGAATTTTTTATTACTTTAACACTGAGCCAGTAAACTTTACTTTTCACACGAATTTGGGGAAACAAAATTCTATCACTTTTATTTTTTTGTTCTGTGTTTTCCGTCATTTCCAACCTTAGTTACACGTACCCTTAACTGTTCCGCCGCGTATCCCTAAGGGTCTGCTTACTATAGGTTGGGAACCTAATAAGGATATTGATTCACATTCGTGTACAACAGTGCTATTTTTTTCATTTGAAAACCCTTTTTTTCTATTCGAAAATTTTTTACGCGTCTTTCAGTAACATAATAGTATCATATATGATACTATTATGTTAAATTCATGTGCTTGTAAATCAGCTGTCAAATATATTATCTTTCTAGCCCCCGACCTAATTTGACTCTGACAGAGTTAAACATCAGACCAGTGTCTATGGAGCATCTTCAGTGGAATTTTGTCTCACATTGACAACCCTCTGACCACTGAGACCATCAAGCCCAGAGGCGATCCGAGGCCCGGGCAACTGTCCATGGCGCCAAAGCGGGAGTGTGGAGAAAAAAAAAATTGATAAATATAGTCATACATTTTCAAAAGTAAATTTGTTGAATATATTATTTCAGTTTCAATAAAACCACTATATAATCTTAAATATATCTGATGTTTTAAAATTCCCACCATAATATTATTCAATCATATTTGTAGTAGGTAAAACATGCCTATTTCTAAATAAAAGTTTGTTTGAGATTTAGAGTACAGAAATTATAGAATTTAAAAAATACATAAAAAATACTTTCGCAGTGGGGGCGTCATATTGTTGCCTTCCCCGGTTGCTAAAATTACCTCGGGCCGCCTCTGATTAAGCCACATGGGCCCTATGGTCCTATGTTCTCAGCTTTTGAAACTGATATGCAGGGTTTTAACGAATTTCCTTAATTCAAAGGTTCTTAACCTCCAAACGTGCTATTGCCGAAAGATGAGTTGTCTTACTCTTAAGAACATATAGCTTGGATTGCCGTGTTTAAAATCGTTTTTACAAACGCAAGTGAAATGAAATTCTTTTTCCGAATCAGATATTGTTGTTTATATTAGTTTCCTAAATCAACTGATTGTAATTAATTGTAATTCTTATTCCAAACTCATCGTGCCTAGTCTTATAAAAACACTATTACAAGACCATTCTAGAAAAATCTTCCAATGACACAAATCCAAAACAGGCAGAGTTCCTTCAAGGAAGTGATTGACAGAATAAAATCTTGATTCGAAACCAATCACTATTTTTAATCGAGCCATTGAAAAGCCACAAAAGACAGAGGTTAGTGACGCTTAATTCGCGTCGCTATCGAGGACAGTTATAAATCTTGATTTCAGGGGCAAAAAGCAGCGGATGTGTGCCCTTATTCCAGCGGTATGAAGACGAAGCCTCGCATACCAAGTGCAGTGTCATCCCTTCGGGTAGACTTGTCGGCGGAGGTTAAGAAATTCGTCGCTCCATTACAGAAGCAAACACAATTAAGAACCTGACTTGTCAGAGGACAACAGGAAAAGGGGAGGCCGCAAAGAGGGCCCCCTGGGGCGCTTCCGGACCCCGGGCGACGTCCACTCGTTCATTCTTGAGGAAGAAAAGGGGTTTCCGAGGAAGTCGAGAGACGAATTCGTAATGAGAGCGACTCGGTGGCGTGAGAACTTTGCAATCATCACCGAATTTCGGGATAGCTATCAATGGAGGATTGTGAGATGTGGGCCTATTGCGCTCATAATTAATTAGACAGGAAAAAGTGGGCACACTGTTGGGCCATTCATGGAACAATTTTCTTTAAGCAAGAGATACACATCTTTACATCCTCTTCAAGGCCATTCACTTTGTATTAACCTGGACTAAAGTTCGCAAAATTTGAAATCCTTCGATTTTTATGAATTTTATTTCATATTTTTTAGTGCCAATTAATATAAATAATGATGAAAATCATCTAATTTATCAAGTAACGCTTAAAACACGGAAATGGCGTTTTTGCATTGACCCTAACTGTCATATGAATCAACCATTTGTCGTTTTAATTTTTTTATAAAAAATTTCACTCGTTAAATTAGAGGGGCAACTCACTAGGACAATTCAACGGCTTAATGTCCATCTGTATTTCGATTAATACTTTTAAAGGAAATTTTCTGAATTTACTTGAAAAATGAAGGATTCCCTAATATTAAATTGTTTGTAGCTCTACTTCTACCAGTAATTAGATTATCTTCTAATAAACAAAAAAGTTAAAGTTAAGACTATGGAAACATCGAAAATGTTTTTTAGATATTATTGCTTATCAATAAGCTAAAGAGCGACATCCTTCAATACCAACTCGAGAGTTTTGCTCCCAACTAGATTTAATGTGCTTCAGTCCCACATAAAAATTTTACGGTGGAACGTGGTGTCGAGACTTCAATCCTAATTAAAGACTAGATTACTGTAGGACCTGAATATTATAAAACCGCAATGCGAGTAATTCTGATAAACCTATAAGATAGCCTATTCCTTTAAAGATTAAAAAAACGTAACAATAAAACAACTTGCTTTAAGTAAATTATGTGAAATTCATTTTCGATGTTCTTTCCCTCATTTAACAAAGACAGTAGTAAGCCTGCATATCTTGAAATCTCTATGTCTTAAGGGTCTCGGTGGATTAGTGGCAAAGCCTAGTGGCTAGCCGGAATCCACTGATGATCCATCGTGTAGACGGGGATGGTGTACATTAAATCCAATGAGGGTCAGCGCCCTCCCTTGGTGTCGTCTGGAATCTTGGAGAAAGGAATACCTGTTCATTCATCTCCCTAGTCATCTGACCACAGTTCAAAAATGACAAGCTCCATTTCAGATTAGCCCTTATATAACTTCACGGGGCGTTTAATATAACTAAACAAAACTCTGTATCTCGATTTTCTTTCAGGCTGCAGTGGCTTAGTGGTAAGGTGTCGGTTTTTCTAGGTTCGAAACTAGATTTCACTGAAGATCCTTCGTGTATTAGGCCTGTTGCACGTTGAATTAAGTCCAGGGGGCCAAACTTCTTCCCGCTAATGTGGTGCGGAATTTTGGAGAGGGTGTGCCAGCTCAGGTGTCGTCCTCGTCATCTGACTGAGGTTCAAAATTACGAGATCCATCCCAAAATAACCCTCGTGTTGTTTCAAGACGGGAAGTTAATATAACTACACTAATTAAATGAAAGTAACTCGATATGTTTTCCCCGCAGCATTCCAGATAATAAGTTCCTCAATAGTATTTTTGCTGTTAGTCTCGCATGGTCTTTCATCCAGCGATTTGTACAGAATAGTCATCTTTGGCTCTCGCACCATTCAGCAATACTTACCGCATGGTCTCTCGCTTGTTATATTGTTAAATTATAAACTTAGTGATACCTTTCTTTGTACCTACAAACACGGTTGCTGTGAAATTGGAAAGTTGTACAATATATTACGAAATGAAAAAAACTTTTTCTAACACCAGTGGGCTAGGAGTTCTATGAAACTAATGAAGAAAATAGTATTAAACATAATCTGTGCAAGACTTATTCACTCTCTATTCACTCTCTACGTGACTATAAAAAAATCTCTTCATCATACTAAAGTAGCATCATGCGAAACATCTGATAAACACAGTAAAAATGTCAGATCATTGTGTTACTTCGCACGATGTGAATTGCATAATTTATGAACGCATATAGCTTTACGTGAAGATTCAAGGAATATGTAATGGTCTGTGGAGAAAAGATGCTTTTTTTTTATAAGCCATAGAAATCATACGATCCGTTTCTCTTCGCGCCAATACTTTTTCTCTTATCAGAAAATTTATGACGTGTTGAAAACTAACAGATTCATTTACTTTCGTTCCAATTGTATTGTTCAAACGCACGACTAATAATCCTTTAATTTCGGATAGTGTCAGTGTCAATGATAGTTCCTTCTGAGAAGAAATGATCATGATGGAATCACGTCACGATTTTCCTCTTTCATGCAAGAGATTCGATGAAATTCAATTACAGCTTATGGTACGGCAAAGTAATCGTTGTATCAACATTTTTTATAGGAAATATATTACGTAAAGAAGTCGTCTTCTTTTTGCGTGATTTTGCTTTCTTAAAAAAGTGTCAGTAGATACTGTTAGTACAGTATCAGTATATACTGATACTTTATAAACTAGTAGATCTGTGAACATTATATCTCGCTTCAAAAAAAAAAATTATAACATCTTCTCTTCATCACAGGCTTTAAAGGATTATGCATTTTTTTTCTTTCGAATGCGAATTACTTACACAAGTTTCCGCTTTTATCAGTATTCACAAAATTACAATTAAATGTCTCCTTTTATCAGCATTAACGAAATTACAAAGAAATGTCAGTTGCTATTAACTGTATTTTTCAATCCAATGTGAATGGAGTTCCATTTCGTTAGAATTGTTGAAAAACTGGAATATTACATGAAATGGAACCATGGAAACGGACGCCATCTTGAAACGGAATCAAAAAATAAAAATTCTTGCATATAAGTCGTTTTCAATCACTTCAAGAAATATTCATACCAAATTCGAAGAAAATCGAACAAATTCCTTGGTCGTCGCTGTGTTAGAAACAAATTTACAAGCAAATAGACAAAATACACAAAGGTCGAAGGACCTCACTTCGTTAGGTCAAAAATACGCAACAGAATGTGTGAAATGAATTATTCTTCCTACATAAATTTTGAAATGTCTCAAAGCAGCAACAGACATAATGGCAATAACTAATTGACAAATGACATTAAATACAGTATGTGAAATCGCGCAATACACTTACAGATAGTGTTTACAATGTTGCGATGAGAATTTGACTGCTTCATCCATAAAATGGCATTGACATTCGTCTTTATGCTTAATTATCTATATCTGAAATTATTTGCACGCAACTGTCATCTCTTATCGGACATCGCACATTTACGATTTGGGGACACATTGAAATAAACGGGAATGCTAAGACAAGGAAGCGTCTTATCAACTAAGGTGAATTATGCATAACTCGTCTCTATCCAACTCATTCTTTCTCATCCTGCTGATTACTGTTTGAGTAATGCGTCAGTTTACATAAATCAGCTTGGTGAATTTTTGTGTCTGCCGACTAACGGAGAACAAAAGCAAGCTATTTTTTCAGGCTTTTGTTGTTAAGAATCGGGACCGCGGTGGCCTAGTGGAAAAGTCTGGGCTTCGTGAGCCGGAGGGCTCCACGTTTGAAACCAGATTCAACTAAAGATCGACCATGTTTATAGGCCTGGTGCATGTTAAATCTGATGGGGGTCAAACGTCCTCCCGCTGGTGTGATATGGAAATTTGGAAGGGGAGGTGCCAGCTCAGGTGTCGTCTTCGTCATCTGAGCACAGTTCAAAATAACAAAGTCCGTCCCAAAATAGCTCTCGAGTTGCTTCAAAACGGGATGTTAATTTAGTTAAAACTAGTTGTTTAGAACGCCACTGTTCAACTGGAAAGCAAACTATGCATTGAGAGGAATGTTAATCAAGACTTCGTTGGAGATGCATTCTTAGCAATGATTCAACGCCGGGTAATTAATATCAAATTATCTTCTTCCAGTACTATGCAAGTACCAGTGGTAGATCCCTAAAGTAATGACGAAGCATTTAGTCAATAGCTTAAAAAGGTGTTTCAGTTCTTTTCATTAATTTTCAGAGAACCTCTGAAGACATGAGAATCCATTTGAGGGCCAAAAATTAAGACGGGACGTGCCCTATCATGTTGAAATGTAAAGCACCTTACTGGATTCTGTTATATAAGAATCCAGTAAGATGCTGAAAAATGGGTGCGAATAATCAGATGATATAACACCTGCCTGTTAAGGATGCATCCAAATCTCTAAGCTTCCTACGAAGAGAACTACTACATCATCCTTACCTGTGTTTCGAAACTAATTTGGAGCAATCCTTGCTTTGCATCTATTCTGTCAGTAATAAGTTATAACATAGTTAAGATTTATCTGATTATATGACACCTTTCCATTTCTCAATTCTCCAGGGGCAGTGAAATTTCGAGAATAACTCTCACATTTTACTATCTTGCAATTAGCAGGCAAAAACGATGAGGATATCTGCTGTTATATAAGCAACATAATGTAGTTAAATTTCGTCTAGTTATACGACATCCTCCAAATCTTAAACTCTCCGGTGGCAGTGAGATTTCGTGAATTACTCTCACAATTTACTATCAGCACTATCACTACTACTATTAGCAGGTAAAAAACGAGGTGGCATCTGCTGTTATATAAGCAGCATAATGTAGCTAAAATTCGTCTAGTTATACAGCACCTTCCAATCTTCAACGCTCTAGAAGAAGAGAAAATTCAAGAATAATAGTCACAAGTTAATATCTCAGAATTAGCAGGCAAAATCCTTCAACATCTTCCCAATCCCAAACTCTCCAGTGGCAGTAAGATATCATGAATAACTCTCACACATTACTATCTTGCAGTTAGTAGACACAAAAAGCGATGTGAATATCTCCTTTTATATTCAGCTACATCTGATGGTTTCTTTCACAAAACACTCTAACTTTTTTTAAAAATTCCAAAAGTTTAGCTGCGGTTGGAATACCCTGCTATGCTATTGGTTGGTGGATATAAGTGGTGCGAGAGGGATATTTTGCCATACCACGCCAATTACCATGCGAACTCTGACGGGCGAAGCCTCAGATATGCTTAAATCGGTAACCTTACCAATACCAAGGGTTGCCATAATTTTTTAGTTGAAATCCGGTTACATCGGAAGGACGGGTTGAAGGGTCTTATAAGGTGTCAAAGTATAGTATAAATTCTAAAAGCTACCTACGACCCTCTCTCATAGCACTAGCATAGAGTTTTAGGAAGTGAAAAAAATTGAAGACGTCAGAACGCAAAGAATGTACTACAATTTTTATTAATGTTTGGTAATTCAAAATTATAATAATGAAAACCAGAACGCAACCGGAACTTTTAATTTTCCGTTTGAACTGGGGCCTGGGTAAAGAGGCTCATCCACTTTCTTATCAAGAATGGATGTAAACAATGAATTTTCTTTCGTGGGGAGAATGACGTCAGCTTTTTCGATTCCGTCAGATTTTCTCAAATACAACCAAATTTCTGGCTAGCCGCATTCACTGGCGTAAATACGTACATTTTGAATATCCGGTCATGAGCTTGAAATCCGTACTGAGAATATATAAGCAGCATAATGTAGCTAAAATTCGTCTAGTTATACAGCACCTTCCAATCCTAAAATCCGGACTTACGCTAACCCTCCCAATACCATTCTTTCTTCTATACCATTGCTCAAACACAATTTAACTTTACTACATATGCCTACAACAGCATCACTTGTACTATAACTAAAAGGCATTGAGCGAATCGATTTCT
>BGPR01000409.1:276609-322680 GCA_013235015.1 Araneus ventricosus
TTACTTAAAAGGCGGGTTAATCAAAACAACTCTAGAACCTTAAAACTTAATATATTCAGAAAAATAGATGTTTTCGTACCTTTGAGATTCCTAGCAGGAAAACGAAACTGTTAAAGAAATCACACAAACGTGCTATAGTAAAATTTACTAGACGAGATGATTAGATGTTTGATTCTTGATAAATTGACTAGCATCAACATGGACTGAAAATATACCCTGTGCTATTACAGTGGGAGCTTATGGAGAAGATATGAACTTGGGCCATTCCGTAATCAAAGTAAATACGTAACTGAACGAAGCACAGTTCCGGAATTTAAAATCAAATAACTTTAATCGTAATTTCGCTATTTTAAAGGTAGAAAACGTAGAGGGGTGTTAAAAGGGATTTATTTTAAAGACGCGGAAAAATTAAATATATAATAAAAAAAATTAAATTCAATACATAATTATTAAATATAAAATTAAATAACAAATAATATATATATTCTCCAATCACATGGCATTCCTCAAGGATCTTCATTTTCTTCTATTACAGCTAACCTCTTCCTTCATTATTTTGAGAAGAATTATTTACTTCTTCATCCTCAGGCTTTCAGATTCGTAGATGATCTTATTGTTTTTAATCATGGATCATTTAATATTACGTGGCAAAATATTTATCCTTCAGCCTTGCTTCTTAAACAAACAAACTGTAATCAGTTTGAAGCGGATTTCTTAGATCTGGATATTAAACTTATTGATAATAACTTTTGTATCGATATCTTTGACAAAAGAATGGATTTTAATTTTTGTGTCAACCGACTTTCATATTGGTCTTCTAATATTTCTATTAAGATTTATAGAAACACTATTATCTCTCAATTTTCTCGCATTAGATCTATTTGCTCGAACGAAATTTCAAAATCTAGACAATTAAAGCTTTTGTATGATCAACTTTTAAATAATGGTATTCCCGAGAACTTTGTGCGACGATATCTCAAGCAGTGATTACGGAGCTACTGACAAAGCCTCTTTCTCCTTTTCTTTCTCTTTCCTCTGTTTGGCAACGGCGATAACTGGTTTGGCGTTCATTTTCCTCGTGGTCGCGGTAGCGTTTCCCTGGCCATGGTAAGCATATTTCGCTTTATTTTATTATTTTTTATGTTACGGCTGTTTTTTATTCTAGGTATTTTTGTATTCGGGTTTTTTTGTATTTGTATTCGGATTTTTGTATTTGATTCTTTTTAAATCTTCTTAAATGTATTTATATTTTTTATTCAAGAAATCTTCCATTTTCGTTTGTTTTGTGCTTTTAGAGGGGATGACGGCAATTTTTAACGGATTTCGTTTGTCGTCAGCAGAAAAAAGCACAAATTAATATCATGAGCGAGCTTCGCTTCCTGACGAGCGGCTCGCTATGATATTTTTCATTTTTTTTTTGGTTTTTTCTGGTTTTTGTCTATTTAGCCATTTTGTCCATTTTTACTGTTTTTAGTTTTTATTTTGTGTTTATATGTTGGTTTTGATATATATATGAATTAATATTATGATTGTAGATATGTGTCGGACCACTATTTTCAGACCCCAGTCCGCCACTGGTTGCCAGCATATCCGATTCAAGAATTGGAAAAGTACATTTGTAACTTAATGACTAGCTTCTAAATTCTACAATTGTTTTATTTCATTATTTTTCAACAATACTTTTTCCTTCTTACAAGCCATGAGCTAATCAATAATTTACAACAAAATAGAGGCATACCTTAACGTAATTTATGAAAAGTTTTCAGTTACAGATAGCAAAACAAAACACTTCAATTTAAAAAAAAATTAACTGAAATATAGCCATTATACGATAAAATGCATGATTTCTCCTATGCGATTAAATTTAGATTGATGTTGGCTTTATTCTTACCATTATACGTACTTGCTTATAAAATTAATTAAACATTTAAGTAAATGGAATGAGGTGGTTCTTGTGTTGAATGTTTAACTCTTAAAAGTCCGATTTTTTAAAAATAGATTTAAAAATAATTTTTGACTTTCATTTCTTGAATAAAACATGGGAAAAATACTTTAAAAATTCCTATTTTGTTTTAAGTAGGGTTTATGGCTAAAAAATAGTTTGTTACCAACTGACAGCACTGGGTTATATTTCAGAAAAAAAATTTCCTTGATAAAATTCTATAATATTGAGCAAAGATGAATTTCAATAGTGAATAATACGGATAAGGAATTTCCTTCAACATTGTAGAATAAAATATGGTATTCTCAAGCGTACAAACAAAACTAAAAAGATGTAACCTCAAGTGAAAAACATCAATATATTTTTATATTTCTATCAGCATATCAGGATGCCATCTATAGGTTGTAAATTTATTTAATAAAATTTTCAATATATATCCTATTAGCAACAACAGGCATTGGAGCTTCAGTCTCATTCTCAATATTTTAGAAGACAAAATTGGATATGTTGTTTAAAGCCAACACTGGACCTTTAAGGCTTAATTCGATGATTTCGAAGAGTCTACATCACAGCAAAAGCAGTTTTTAAGTCAAAAGAAGAGATGCCAGCACAGAGAACTTCTGGCGAAAATGAGCAGTTGAATTTAGATGAAAGGTGAATTTCAAAATAACAAATGTTGGGTTTTCCAATATTATTGGGGGAAAAGAAAAGCAAAACTGTGCACGGTCGTCCACTTTTCTCACTTAAAGAAAATAACTTTCATCATAATTCCGATGCATTTGCCTCAATTTTGCTGTCATTTGAGCAAACTGACTTTCCAGCTAGCCTCCCACTTCAGACGTTTGACCCCTGATAACAACTTCAATGCACAGGTCATAACTGCTGAAATGTGCTTGCGAAATTATCACACTGGAGTCCACCGATGTGCTGGCTGATAACCAGCCAACTGTCCAGCTGCCTTCCACGCCTAATGACCAGTCCTGTCAATCATCCGGCCACCGGACACTTCTTGGGCCGGTGTGTGAAGGCGCCGGCTAATTGCGTTAAAAGCGAGTTCCATCGGGAAAGGATGATTAGGCATTGACGGGAAAATTGGAGTCAACGTAGGCCGCAGGACTGCTCGTATCCGTAATAGATGACTTCCGCACCTGAGAAGCAATTAACTCGCTTTCTGGCCCTTAGTCGACAGATCGTTGTTCTGATATTGCAAAATTCAGATTCGGTCAGGTAATTATGCATTGTCAAAGACATTTGGAGGCGTATCTGAATGCACAGAATCAGATTTCTCTTGACGTCTGCAGAATATTAGTAATCATGTCCAATAGCACTTTGCTAAACACATACATATAATTTACCTTTTAAAAAGTGACATGAAATAATTAACATTACATTTTCGTTGATAGCTGCGACTATCATAGTTAAAGAAGCGAACTGGAACCTAAGATTTAGTTTGATTTGGTTTTTTTATGGCGCAAGGGCCATGGATTAGACCATACTGCGCTAAGCAAAAAGCTAAATTAAGTTTATGTGGAGTTTACGGTACACTTACTTCGTTCCTCTTAGGATCAGCAACTCAACCAAAAATGGCGATGAGAGAATATTTGTTTCGGATGGATCTAGATGTTTTTAACGAGTGACAAGCGCGCAAATTAATCTTTTCATCGGTGCTTTGCGTATCAGGTTATATTGCGCCACGTTTCGATTGGATTGTTTTGTTTAACTCTTCTATGTAATTGGTTCATAAATTAGAATTTGAATTAAACTTCGTTTGGAATTCTTCGAACTGAATATCGGCTCAGTACCGTGTATGTTATTCTATGTGTTTCGTTTCTCAATGAATAAGCAAAGCGACTAATTTCCTGCTAAGCTGAAAGCGAAACCGCTGATGTTTTTTAAGTTAAAAAAATTCGCCCGGTACACGCTTAAAATGCCGCAGGCATTGTATTCTCAATCTCTCGTTTTCAGGTGACACATCCGCAAGAGAGCAATAAAAATCGCTCTGCATATACCAAACAGTATTTGGTAACTGCAAATAAAATTGCGCCAAGAAAAATTGGTGGTAATTTGGAAAAACAGGTGTGCACCGTAACTCCACGTTTACTCTACATTAATATCAATCTAAAAGCTTGGAATTGGTTTTCCACATTCATTTTTTAAAGACTTGGATTGTTAAATCAATACATGAACTTATTGAGGTAACTGATGTATGTAAATTGCTTATAGTTTACCATTGAATCACCATTTAAGTGTTATGAATTTTATGTGAGCGTATCTCTGATGAATTCGAAGAGTTTGGCAATGTTATGACGAGTACTGATTCGAATCTCAGTTCTGCTGAAACTCTGCCTGAGTACTTGTCTAGTATATATTTATATATGGAAATCTTTAAATGCCTGAGCTTTGCTATGATTTCACTAACTCAAATTTTATACTCTTCTTCAATTGGTCCAGTTCTAGAATAGTCCAGAATCGCCTAGAATTGAGATATTCTTGTCCAGTAATCCAAAATATAGCCTCAAAACGAAATATTAACCTAAAATACCAGAACCTAATTGCCAGTCCTTTCATCTTAGTTTTTGTTAACATCTCCAAAGTAAAGATATCGTAACCAAATGACAAATTGCTAGGCTTCATATGAAGGTGGCATCATGGGTTTAATGTCGCAACAGTGGCATTTGGCTATGGAGCGCTAAATGAAAAGTAAAACAAAAATTCTACCATAATATCCAAAAGCAAGTTATAAAATTTCTAGTGTTTTCAAAATTTAAAAACTGTTGGGAGAACGAGTAAAATGTATCCCAAGATTCAGACAACATGTCTAAAAGCAGGAAGCTTGCATATAAAATGCGAAAAAGAATTAAAATACAAAGTTAAACACTGTAGAAAAATATTAAGAAATGACACGTTTTTCATCAGTTTTATTGTCTGAATAAAGAAGTAGTCGTAAGAGTCTTTGCTCACGTACCGTGGCTTACTAAGCAACACCACTTATCTTAATATTCCAATTTTACGAGAGGAAGAAAACTTAATTTTTCGCAACCAACAACGAATATGACATTTTTTTCACATCTCATATAAACATGAGACGACATGTTCACACCATATAAGGAAAAAAAAATCAGAAATATTGATTGTTGGTTGTAAAAATCCAATGTTTTTTTTTTTTTCCCCTTCCCTTTTGGTAAAACTTGGAAAATTGATATAGGTCAGTGATGCAAAATTTTGTTCTTTTCTTTAATACAAGCCCGTGGGTCACTAAGTCAGTGGTGCCACTTGAAAAAGGGGGAAGGTTGTGGTGAAAAGGATACCAATAATTTATAAACACTGAAAAACTCGACACTTGAACTTGTTTTTTGACGTGAAAACTTTTTTCCGCTCGTTACAGTGATAGTCGGTCGAACTTTGTGTGACAAAATACCATCAGATTTGAATCGCTAATAACTACGAGACTAATAATGCGACAAGAATGGTTGAGCCTACAACGGATAGATCATATCTGTAAGAGCTTTTCGTATTGGTTTTGCCTGTGACATAATCGTACCAGCGTTGGCGCATGCGCGTGATTGTTATGAATTAGCTTTATGTAAGGTTATAAATAAGTGTAGCGTGGAAACGCGTTTAGCTAAGAGGTTGATTCTGGTGTCATTTTACAGAGCTTGAGGAGTATTACTAGGATCCAAAGTGAGATAATAAAAATATTTATCAGAATATAAGTAAAAATCGGTATTAAATTGGAAATTTCATCTCCGCATGTTTTTTTTTATTATAACATTCAGAGTTTTCTTCCGAATTGCCCGAAACTTACAGAATACGTGACAATATGTAAAAGAAACATTGTATTAAAATTTGAATATTACGGGAAATATGAGCATTTGTAGTAAATAATGTTTTACTGCGCATACGCGAAATGGTTCTATATACTATCAACAGATGAAGCCATCAAAAGCTACTCTAAATAAAATATAAGAAAGGCGCAGTTTGGGTCCGCGCCGTAGATTCTTCGTGAAAACGTCGGGATAAAATCATAAAACAAGTATTTCGCATTAATATGTAATTTAATTGTCAATCTCTTCAATACAATATTTAGACAGAGTAGTTTAATGGTTACAGATTAGATAAATCACAAGTTTATCGCATGTGTCAAGGGTCTGTGGTAACTTGTGATTTATTTAATCTGTAACCATTATACTACTCTATGCAAATATTGTATTAAAGAGATTGATAATTAAATTACATATTAATGCGAAACACTTTTTTATGATTTTATCCCGAAGAATCTACGGCGTGCACCCGAAAGGCGCCTTTCTTATGTTTTCTGTTTTCACTTTGAAAACCCTCTGCCAAACAGTCCAATACTGCGAACTGGTACATCTCCGCTCTACGATGCAAGTAATATCTGTGCCTAGTGATTCAGGACAGTCAGTAATAGACTGTCCTGAGTCATACACAAGTGCAGTGATCCGATAGAAAATCAGCTAGCTCGAGTCAACTTGGAAATATATTTTTTATGAATTCAATATTAGATATTTATGTTTTAAGTTTTAATTATATAAATTGTTTGTTCTCTCTTTTATGATACAAAAAGATAACGCGTGGGACACTTAAAAAGCTTTCGCGGGTCAGTGTCTAACCCGTTTACCATAGGTTCACCATCGCTGATATAGATGTTGCTTGTTTAGCGACTGTATATTATTGTTTCCTTTAAAGGACCAGAAATAGCATAATAACTGCATAGTACCTTACACCCTCTGGGTAAGCTGTTCCGGCGTGTGAAAATAAATACGAGTGTCATCCAGAAAATAAAGACCGTTTAGTTATACAAAATGAAAAACACAATATTTATTGGAAAAAACAATTCTGTTTCAGTACCGGAAGCTTCCTTCACTTCTCTACGTAATCACCTTCTACATTTAAACATTTGTCGTATCTGTTCACGAGCTTCAGAATTCCCATGTCATAATCTTCTGCCGCTAGTTCATTAAGCCAGGTGGTCACTGCATTCTCCAACTCTTCGTCACTTCCAAAACGCTTACCGACCAGAAACTCTTTCAGCTTAAGGAAAAGATGGAAATCGCTAGGTGCAAGGTCCGGACTATAGGGTGGATGATCAAAAAGAGGAGCGAGCTTCTCTGCGGAAATGCGCGAGCAGTCTTTTGTTTTAATGCAGTGAACACCTGGCTTAATGAACTGGCTGCAGAAGAGTATAACATGGGAATTCTGAAGCTCGTGAACAGATACGACAAATGTTTAAATGTAGGAGGTGATTACATAGAGAAGTGAAGGAAGCTTCCTGTATGTAACATAATTTATTTTTCCAATAAGTATTGTGTTTTGCATTTTGTATAACTAAACGGTCTTTATTTTTGGGTGACCCTCGTAATCACTGCATTATCATCTATCGTAACTGAAGAAACACTATTGTTACCATCAGTAACTCTATGCAGCACAGAAAAATTCAACCACTTTTAAATATATTTAGGTTCATCTCACCTATGGTCAGTTTTCTGCCGCATGTTATAAAGATAACAAAAACTCTTCCAGAAAAATTATGGTTTATAAAAGGAAATTAACGTCGTTAATGTAGTCCACGATATATGAGCGATATCAATCCATGCCTGCTCTTTCATGCTCAACACAAAACATAATTTCCTCTCTTTCGACCTCAAACATCATTTCTTTCAAACTCTTTGGATGCTAAAATCGCAGCGAACATAAAAGATGGGAGCATATAAAAAATACTGACAGCGATTAAAAGGGGAAATAAAATCAAAAAGCAAATAAATAATCGGAAAGACGGACGAACATCTCCCTTTGACCTTTCTACAAAAGACCAACGCAAAAAAAGAAGTCGCCGGTCCCTCTATAAAGCCCTACGTTAGTCACCTTCCGTTTACTAATGGGCCTAAAACATAGCCCGGAGGTCCGAATCGCGTAATACGACGGTTTTTACGCCAGTAATTAACTGTACCCGCGGATGGGGGGGGGGATTTGAAGAGACATGCCCTGGGCTCATCACCCATACAATTAGCATGCATTAGCAGGCATAACACATGCATTCGTCCGTGGAGAGGAGGGGGGATTGTGTTATTATCGTGAAATGGAAAGGGGCGTGTGTAAATCCCCCCCATCTTTAATAAAACCCGACTGCACCTGGCTAGATTCAGTGGACTTCTGCGCTGGGACCGTTATGAAATGGGGTAGACAAGGCTCTTTTGGGCATGTTTCGCGTCGTTATGCGAGTGAATCTTTATTTTCAGGGGGTATTTTTGTAGCGTTTGAGGCTAAATGATGTTTATTTTTTGATGATATGCGGACGTATCGGCTTTGTTGGGAATTGCTTTTATTTCCGGAAAAGTGTAGCGGTTTAGGAAGCTAGAATACCAAATGGTGCTTCGTCTACCAAAACATTTGTCTCGCCGGATTTGGTTGAACAGATGTTTATAGCAGTGATTCTCGACCTAGGAATAGCTAGCCATAATGAGGTTACATAGAAAATATTGGAGTGTTGTAAAATTTGATTTCGCTTCCTTCTGTCAGGTTTTTCAACGCTGGTAGTAAAAATAGTGGAGAAATTTGTCTTCCTCTAAAATATTTCTTTGAAATTCTTACGGAAATTGAAACTCTGCTTGGATATCTTCAATTAATGTATTATTATTTTTTTTACTTTGTAAATTAATATAAATGAAGTATAATAAATTAAATAAGATTTAAATCTCCTAATTTATTCCTTTTAAGAAAATTTTACAACGGATATTTAAATATAAACAAATAAATTTATATATTAGATACTTAAATTAATAATTTCAGAAACCACCAATACGACTAATTTTTGTACTGATTGATTCGTACTATTTTACCTAATTTAATTATTAATAATATTCAGTTTATTACATTATGAGAGAGCTATCGAATACATGTAAAAAAACAAGAATATTTGAATAACATATTTACATTGAGAGTCTTGAATTCATACAAGTCGTCGTTCAGGCAGAAGTCACTAAGTTCACAACAATCTTTTGAAGGACTACTACAGTCAATTAGAATTTACAATCAATTATTTCTTGATTCAAATCTGTTATCTAAACATCCGTAAAGTAACCGTAGCAGCTAGAAATCTGTAAAATAATTTTGACTATTTATCATAACGACTCAAAACCAATTAAGCTTAAACTGACCATATCTCGAAACTATAGTTTTGGACTTAGTGACTTTTGCTTCAACGACGACGATGTAGCATAATGTCCTATTAGGATCAAAATAATTATTGTACCGTCTGCCAGAAACTAAGCTGAGGAGATCTTTGGATAGAAAGAGTTAACCTGGGGGAAGAGGCCGGTACCTGGTACGTGGTCAGTTATGGAACAAAAGAGGGAGGCAAAGTGATAAAAAAAGAGATTCCGCAAGAGAAATCGGCCTGTCAGTCTCTGTAAGCCATTCATTAAGATGCTTTCTCGTAAAAAGAGCCCCTTGCTTGGCGCTCGACCAAAACTGGGAATTTAGTTTCCTAGAGGGAGGGGCACGCCCCTCGAACGCTGGCTACCATCCAAAGCCAAGGAACTCCCCGACGATGAGACCCTTTGAAGACTGACCGCTCCTATTAGCACTACAAACGACTCCCTCACGGAAAACAGGGCAGTGGTCACTCGATTTTTGAATAGAGAAGCAGAACAAAGGGCTGTTTACTACTGAAGGAGTTGTTTTGTATAAATTGGTTATGCATACAAACTATTTTGTGATTACATGCTCAAGGATAATGCTTGAAGTTTAACTGAATACTTCAAGCTAAATTGAGTAATGGTGTGAAACGATATAAAGTTCGTATCAAGCAAGATTGCAACTACAAAGTTGTCCTAACATTATCTTAATAATTCTTTCATAATTCCAATGTAATAGCAGAAGAGCTCTTAGAACAGGAGCTGTTGGTTTTTGATTACGTTTGGTAGAGCTTTCAAATCTAATAATAATAAGACAGCAAATTAAGTAAAATTGATATAATACTGGTCAAGATAGCAGAAAATATGGAAAAGTTATTATATGTGATATGAACACTCTAAGCATTTGAAATCTGTAGCTAAGTTGTTAAACCAGTTCATATTGCATCAATAAAAATGTTTTTAAGCATTTTGCCAACAAATAACTGCAAAGTCGTACATTTCTGGTGGTATTTGTCGTATGGAAAATGCCAAATACAGTTTAAAAGCAAAAATTAAAAAGAAACTAGCTGTATGGCCCGGCGTTGCACGGGCTCTCTCGAATAATGGGATAATCCCGGGAGGAGAGAAGTGAGGTCATGTGAGGCCTCGAGATCCATATATTTTCATATGGCCCGCCTCTGTTTTTTTTCAATAAAAATTGTCACTTTCCTCAACAAACATTACAACGTTAATACTTAGTATTGTATTAAGTTAATATTAAGTACTTTTGTATTAAGTTAGTTACTTAATACAAAAAAAAGGAAAGAAAAAGATTTTTTCCCCGATATTAATAAATCCAAACACATAAGCTCTCTAAAAAAGAAATACTAGCTTCCGTTAAATAAATATATGGAAATGGAGAGCACCGTATGTGAACCATTAGATATTAAAAGGGGTCTTCTGCAGACTCGAATGAAATTATTTAAGTTGTAGTAAATCATCAAAGTTTCTGTGTGATGTTAGACGGGGACTTCTTCGGAAGAGGAACTTCAATTGACCCTCAAAAGGCCTTAAATTAATTTACATCACTATTTTTTTACTAATTTTTATTTTTAAATAGGAATATTACTTAAACAAATTTTACATTTTGTTTTGTTTTATTAAAATTTAAATTAATTTGCAAATAAACGAATTTTGAATTTAATTTGAGTTTAACTGATATTTCTTGTTTCATATATTTGTTTATCTCTGAATTTTTTTTAAATCTGAATTTTACTTAAAAACTAGTAGCTTTCCAAATTTAGATTTCTTTGCAAATAGAGACACTTTTACTTTTAATTGAGCTTCATTGATATCCAGGCTTCATGATCATTTTCCCTTAATATTTTTCTTTAAATCTAAATTTTACTTAAAAGCGAATAACTTTAAAATTTATTTGGATTCTTTTAAGTTTAAGTTAAGTTTCAAATAAATTAATTTTGAATTTTATCTGAGTTTCCATGATATTTCCAGCTTCTAATTATTTTTTCCTTGATTTTTTTTTTTTTGTTGTAAACGAACTTTAAAGTTCCATTTTATTTTGAGGCTTTAAATTTAAATATACTCAAAAATAAATAAATTTTGAATTTTATTTAAGTTTCGTTGATATTTTTGGCTTTATAATGATATATTCCCTAAAATTCTGAAACTTTTATGTTGTTTGATTTTAAAAAGGGCCTTCTGCAAAATTTAAATTTGAATTTTTGCAAAAATTAAAAATTGTACTAATTTTTTGGTTTTTGTCCATAGGTTCATTTTATACTCTGAATTTTGATGTTGTTTATAGCCCATTTTTTTCTCCTCCTCTAAAGTTTTAACAATATCAGAAGTTTTCTTTTAAAATAAATCGATTAATGTGATTTCTGCTCAATAGCTCGCGGCACGTGACTGATATAACACTCATGTACCGCCGGTATTCAGTTCGTTGTTTATAAATCAAAACACGGAAGTTTTCTAAAAAAAGAAAAAACCTTTTATACAAATTAAAACCAGGTTTCGTTAGATAAATAAACAAATAATGCAAGAATTTTGGATGTGAAAGTTGTCAATAAACAAAAAATGCATGAACTTTGGATGTCAAAGCTGTCAATAGATGGTAGCACGGGGGATCACAATCAATATTTTTTAATTAATATCTTTTAAATAATTATAGTTTTGGAATTTCGATGGTTGAAATGGATTCCTTGGATTATTTCCTGCCTTTTGGTACTTTCTACTTGTTTCAGGATTCAGTGGTTCGTGAAAAGATAGCCGAACATAGATACATACATACGTTTGTTGACGTTCGGTGTTAATAGTAAGATATATCAAAGAAAAAATTACGAAATTTGTTTATGCAAACAAAAATTATTGCATCTTGGAAATGAGAGTAAGAGGATGAAATTATATATATTTTGAGATTTTGTTTTCACGAAGGATGAATACAAAGTAGTCTGCTAAAAATGTTTTGCTGTTTATTTATGGACATGATGAAGTTTTAGTAAGAATATCTCAAAATTGATTAAAATATTTTCATCCTGTGACTTTTTGATATCGGATCGACCAACCTCTCAAAACGCCATTGACATCTATGAAAAATTAGGCCGAGACAGGAACATAAGCATTAACTGAAGAACTATTCATCGACCACAAAGCGGGTTTAAGCTGTATGAAAATGGCTAGATGCAGAAATTAACTCAATGTTTAGATGGTTCACTAGAAGACCATCTGCAAATAATTACTAAAAAGGAAGGAAATTTGTGCACTTTCTAAACGTTTCATTAAAGGTGATAGAAAATGGATCACATTCAACAACATTTGAAAAAGGTAGTGATTGAAGCGAGGGAAAAGCCACAAGCTGTGGTAAGGCTTGGTCACAGGTCAAGAGAAGTGATGCTATGTGTATGGTAAGATTAGCAAAATATCGTGTATCTTGAGATGTTGAGATCTGTTAAATGAAAAATTTTATCTCTACTCATTCTTGATTATTGAATTGTATCTCTGAGAGATACGAGGTTTAGGGATTTTTAGCAACAAAGTCTGTTATCCCCTAATTCCAAAAAATATTTATTCCAAAATTCGATTCAATCTGCTTAAAAATTAAGTAAAATTGCCATCATAGATGGACTAGAAAAATTGCTGATCGAATTCGGTCAAGACAAAAAAAAAATGGCGTCCGCCTAGAAGGGAGACCATATTCTTTTTCTTATCTCTAGTGTGAGCGAAACGCAAGATTGAAACAACCAATTTAAAATAAGCTTTCGGATTTTATCAACAGATAAGAAGTTGTCTTCTACCTACTATATCGTTGTCGACTGGTCAAATACTGATAAATTTTTGTTGAAAATTTTCTATTCATCCACCTTAAAATCCTGAGCTATAATATTTGAATTATCATTTGCTTTTTTATGCTGCATTCTCTGAAAGATTTCAAAACTAGCTGGTAAAGACTCTTGAGAAAATCACTTGGTTCAGATTTTCGCCATGAAATTTCAGAATTAAGGATATTTCAAGTAAGGTTATTTTTGTTTCTTTATGAAATCATGGCAAATGATTTTCGATCAAAACAGTATATAATTATTTTAATAAACTAGATTTAAAATAAGGAAAATATTGTTTCTAACTCACCGTAAATTACGAAGAAACAATTCGCCCTACTTTCGACTTCAACAGAGTCTTTGTTATGGTCAAGAGAAAAATATGAATTGCACTTGATTTCATTTTTAAAAGAAATCTTTATCTAAATGATGAGACAAATTTTGTCGCTGCACATCCCAGCCTTCTCAGTCCAAAACTTCGTATCATACAATGTTTGAAACACTTGCTGATTGGCGTTTCAATAAAATCGTGCCCTTAGCAGTTTTCTCCTCTCTTTATTTTCTCGGAAACGTGAAATCGAATCAAAAATTCAACATTTTTAATTTCGTCTTGTAACTCCTTTGAGCTGTCACAAAAACAATTGTGTTTCATTGTTTATTAGACGCATTTCCTACGAATTCATTAATGCTGACTCTTTTTAAACATCATGGAATCTCCAGTCGTCTCAATTGGTTCCCGATTTATAAATGCTGGAGAAGCGTAGAAACTGTTTCATAAGGAAAAGGGAATATGTACTAATTCATATTAAATATCTTTAAATTCACAAAACCAATACAAGTTTAAAATAAAAAGTATCCATTTTGGCTAACTAATCTTTCAAATTAAAATTGTCTGCCTTTGAATTTCCGTTTTCATAGAAATAAACTTGAAACCCGTTCTCACCAAACATTTTGATGCCATTTGGTAAGGCTTGTTTTCATTACTGCTCTGGGTTATTTCGGTTTTAAACTAATAATTTACTTTTTAAATGGGTAAAAAAAAAAGTAAATTATTTTCCCTTGAAGGTGAAGTCGTCTAAATTTCAAAAGTAAATTATTTTTTCCTTGAAGATGAAGTCGTCTGTCGCAGCAATACACAAACACTTGCTGGAAAGCAACATTTACAGAGCTACACTGGTGTCCAAAAATAATGCATAATTTTGATGATGCTACAAAATTGGAGTTAATGTGGGTACTGCGGTTCGCAATCAGTTGCTGAGAATCGTAGGACATACTGATGTCGGAACTCACAATTTACAGTGAAGATTCGGTCACAATGGCAATTGGGGGGGGGGGGGCAGCAGAACGGGATGAAGAAGAAAATGGAGTTTGACCCATTCTGTTTCACAGAAAACTGAGAACGAGATGTAACTTTATGTTTGATGTGCATAATATTTACATGCATTTTCGTAAACACAGCACATATTTTCAGGAAGATATAAAAGTTTTCTTTAAAAATCCCAAATTTTCCTGTATATTTTTTGCTTACTAACTCGTAGAGTTTTCCACCAAATTGTACGAAACTTACAGAATACTTGGCAATATGTAAAAGAAGCACTGCATTAAAATTTGAATTAAAAAATTTTAATATTACAGAAAATATGAGCATTTGTGATAAATAATTTGTTTACTGCGCATGTTCGAAACGTAGGATAATTTTTTTTTCCTAACTTCAAAGTCAGATATATAGGAAAATTTATATAAAAATTCCAGCTCAACACCATTAGCATTCAGAAATATATCGGTATTGCAACTTGGTGAATTTCGATACAATCTAAGAGAAGTAATCGTCGAACTGTAATTTAAATTATGTACTTAACTTATAAGTATACATTAGTTTTCAGAACATTCAAATTTCATAAAATTCAATATTACTGTTTGAAGGTTCAAGTTTTAAAATGTCAGTTTGTAAGAAGACTCATCGAGTGTACCGAAATTCACCAAGTTGCAATGCCGATATCTTTCTGAATGCTAATGGTATTGAGCTGGAATTTTTATATAAATTTTCCTTATACCTGGCTCTGAAGTTATGAAAAAAAATTATGCTACGTTTCGAACATGCGCAGTAAACATTTACTACAAATGCTTATATTTTCTGTAATATTCATTTTTTTTAATTCAAATTTTAATACAGTGATTCTTTTACATATTGTTCAAGTATTCTGTGAGTTTTCTACAATTTGGAGGAAAACTTTGCATGTTATAAGCAAAACACTTGCGGAATATTTGGGATTTTTAAGAAAACCTCTATATCTTCTCGAAAATACGTGCTATTTTATGAAAATACATGTGAGTACTAAGCACAACAAACATAACCATTGATGAAAGTTACATATCGTTATCAACTTTTCATTTCATTTTCTATTCATTTTTGGAACAAAATATGACCCTGACTTTTTTATCTTTTTTCTCTTAACAAATCTGTTGTTACTGATATTCTGTATTTATAAAAAAATAAAAATAAAATTTTCGAAATTACTCAAAAGAATTACGAAAAACTACTTATTGATCAACTCTGAGCATAACTCCATCCTTAAATTAAGAATTTCTATGTTATTTGCCTAAAATTTCTGTAAAATATATTGAAGCATGATGATAGATTCTGTTTGCATATTCTACTGCAAAATTAAAGTAACAATTAACAAACAAGTTAAAACGGGAGAGAATGTTTTTCCTGTGTAATTCTACCCAAATTCTAAGCCTGGATATGTTTTCATAAATAAGACATTGGAGGTAGTAAACTAAATAAATAAAATTTACTTTTAAAAAGGGTTATTAGAATTTCATTAAAAATTTGTAAAGTTTATATAATTATCTTTTCTTTATGATGACCGAAAAATCCACATTTGTGCATAGATGATAGCCTTGTCATATGGTGTAACCCGTTAGATTTTAAAATACTTTGACTTGCATTATAAATGCTTTTGTACACATCTGTTTCAGTATTCTATTAAATGTTTTCACATTACACTACAGCATTATAATGACACCATTCAAAATATTTTACTATGCAATCAATTTCACAGGACAGTTTTCAGCCCAGAAATTAATTTCATAGAGAATGCTGCAGCTGTCTTACAACGATTTGAAAGAAAAGTTGTAAAAGGAATTTATATCTTGCTATTCAGTGATTAAATAAATAGTCATTTTCTATCATTATGCAAACATGGTATATTTATTGTAGTGAGGACTATAATATACGATTAAGCAAAAAAATATTCATTTTGTTGTTAATTCATATTTGTTGATTTAAAAAATCCATTTATATTTGTTGTCAAAATGAGATGAAAATGTTTGATTTTGAAAATTCTTTTAATACCCTCCTATTCTTTTTAATTTAATTGAAGTGTGAAAGTAATCTCTTTTTAGATACGCAAATATTCTGAATGATAATTTTTTGTCATAGGAAGTGTTGTTTTTGATAGTTGTTTTCGAGAAGGATATTTCTGTTTTGCTTGTTATCACACATTTACATTCATAGTAATAATAGATATGAAGCTGCTGATATGGAAAATTCTGCGTTTATCTATCATGGTTGACTTTTCAATCTGGGAATAAAACAGAATTAAGAAAAAGGAGACTTACTGTAATATCTCGATATTGTCAAGATATGAATAATTTGCAATGGCTAATTTATGTTTGAAAGTTTTGGAGGTTATCAAATGATCAGAGACTTCATAGTAAATTTATAAAATTACCAAAACAAAATTATTCTAATATGATGAACATCTTCATAATCAAAGAAAGTTACCATCAAAATTCATATTAATTGAAATTTAGTCCAGACAACTGAAGTTTTTTTATGGTGATTTGTTTTATGATTTGCTTTTTTCACTTGTATTTTTACATTATGATCCTTTCATAAAAATCAAAAGCACATATTTCATTCTCATCTAAAAGTCTGGTTTCAAACGTGAATACTGTTCTTTAACTTAAATTTATAAGTCTTATCTTAATTTACCAACTTAAATTTCATTTTATAATTAAGATTTATGAGAAATTCTTGGTCACGAACAATGCTATGTATTTCAACCGACAAATTACCATTTCCAACTTTAATATTATCCTAGTAAGGTGGAACATATCAACCAGCTCATCTAGCAAAATTTTAAGAATAAAGTCTTCAATTCATGACATAAAGGGAAATAACGATATAAAACTTTACATCATACATAAAAATTAGGTGTCAAAAGTCAACATTTCGAAAGGAAAGAATAACTGCTGTCATCATTCCGTTTAAAAGAATTACGATTGCTTTATTTCCTTGACAAAATAAATTGATGACTTTCCTGCTGCATTTTCCTTCCAGTGATTGCTGTTCAAGTAAAAAAAATTCCTCCGAAAGTAAAAACCGATTTTTGAGTGTATTTCTTGCAGTTTATCTGTGTATATCATTTACATCAGAACTTCTTCAAGTGTGGGTATCTGTACTGTAAGTAGGATCGCGAGAACTTTCACAGGGCAATCTTCTTATAGAGCCATGAATATTTGTAAGGAAAACAGTTCCGAAATATTGTTCAATCATAAAAATTCTTAGGAATTTTCGAACTGTACTATTTCCCTTTATTTTTCTTTTATCAACAGGTTCATACAGTAACCCGCCGATTCAAGCAATCGCTATTTCAAGCACCCAGTTGAAATAAATTTTTTATTTAACCACTTAAGCAATTAAAGTTTCTTTAACACCTTAATTTTTTAAAAACAGTAACATTCGGTTTCCGTTGCCATTGAATACATTTTTATATACATCTGAAAAGAGTGATATGGCAACTATTCTCTGAAAAAGAGTCTCATATGTTTATAAACATCCAAAGCAAGTGAAACAAAAACCATATATATTTGTATTTTTGAAGTATCTTCAAGCCATGACAATCGAAAAAAATTACTTCAAAGCTAATTAACATTCTTAAACAGAAGGCTGGAATTAAAATATATATATATATATATATATATATATATATATATATATATATATATATATATATATATATCCCATTGACAAAACATTGGAAATCGAAGTCAGCACGGAAATTCTAAATATACAAAATAAAGATGGAAAATATATCCATAAATATTATTAATGGAATTTCTTTTTATTTATCATCAATTAATGCTTAAACTTCGTTTTTATTTTCCTACTTTATTGTGGTGAAATCTTTCCGGTTTGAGGCAGAGTCTCAAGTGGAAATGGCTTAAACACAGATGTCGATTAACATAATAATTTTTTAAATTCTGCTTAGACGCAAAATCTATCATTTGCAAAACATTTGTGAAATTTCTCACTTCGCAGTTCTTCGACATAATTCATAGAGATTCTAGGAATTCATTTTCTTTGTAACTATTACGGAAATTGGTTATATTTCTCATTTCTTACAAACCAACTCTTATTTCTAATTTGGGGGGAGGAGGCTGTTAATGCGCTTTTCCCTTCATGCTCCTTGTTTTTTTAATCTTGTAACTAAGAACACAGTATGCCCAGTGGCGGTTTTTCGCACAGACGTTAGAGGTGCTAGCCTCGTGCCTCGAGAATCTGGGGTGGGGGCCTCAAAACTTACTCAACGTACACCTTAGTGCTTAGCCGCATTAACAGGTAAATTTGCGACATTGGGTAGGGAGAGGGGCCTCAAAGCACTTTTGCGCCTGTGGCCTCATATTGACAAAATACGCCACTGAGTATGTCATGAAGTTCAAGCAATTCTTTTTTAATCAAGTTAAAGAAAACCGTACAGAAGATAATATTATGTAAGGCAAAGATTCTTAGTGTGGGTCATGAACTCGAATAAGATAGCACAGAAAAATATAGTGACTGCGAAAAACTCTCGAATACTTAATTTTTTCTTTCAGATTCTGTAATATTTGCAAGCAAAAAGAGTCAAGAAAACTACTTTGACAACAAAGATTTCATTAAAATTTTCGATTTTCAATTCAGTGTTCTTTTAGTTACCATTCCCATGTGCCCCATTAGTGCTTTGCTGTGCTCCCGTGTACCCCGTTAATGCTTTAGTGCCCATTTTCTTACTTCGTTGTCGCGAAAGTCAATCTCCCTCCCTTCTCAAAAAAAGCGGGCGACGAGTGGGAAAAGTTAAGAAACCCCATATGTAAAATAAAGAGGTAGAGAAACATTTTATAAAAAGTGTCTGATCAAAATTCTTGACAATTTCCCGGATATCGTATTATAGGCGAAGATTCATTTGAAAAAAAAAGCAATATTGTTATTAAAATTATTTTCAAAAAGCCACTGATTGCTATGCCAATTAAAATACCGATAAAAGAAACTGTATTCCTCTAAAAGCCTTTTAAGAATCAAAATAGCTAATATAAAATATTAGTATTAAAAAGGAACTAAAAAAATCGGTCATTAATTTAAAGCCTAATTTTGTGGAAAAATGATAGTTAATCAATTTATTTTTAAAATCAAAACAGGTTTCTTAAGAATGAATTCCACAATATCAATGAAAATAGTTAATCCATCAAACAAAAATTTAAACTGATTCGATTTTAGCTGCAATTTCAGAAAAATATATAAATTATTTTCTCATAATATTTTTATTTCAAAATTTGAAGCGTGTTTTTTTTTTTTCATAATACACTCGGTGAATTTCAATTAATCCGTTTAAACACTAAACCTTTCCAGTATAATAGCCAATATATAGCTGTTTACAGTCATGTTTCTTCCATCTCATTTAAATACAAGTTAAATCAAAAAGAAAATTCTGGAAAAAGAATTTTTATAAGTAAATTTATCTCTCTACATCTTTTTAAGTAAATTTATTCTTTGCTATAGTGTTTAATTTTAAAATTTCATCTTATTTTAATTTCAAAAAAAATGTTGACGCTTTAGATGCTTTATTATTATTATTATTATTATTATTATTATTATTATTATTATTATTATTATTTATTTATTTATTTATTTATTTATTTGCACTGTCAGAAGAAGGAAATTTTGATATACTCCAGATTATACTTAATTTACATTTTTACATTTCCTTAAAATATTCTTTTTCCTGAAATATTTTAAATCATAATGTTTAATAATACGCATGCAGTTCGTTTCAAACGCAAACAAAAAAACGTCGTACGTGAAATAAAAGCATTAAATTTAGTTATGGAAGACTGTATTTTTTGAACTTTTTTTTAATTGAAGAATTTCAGAATTTAGTTACATTTTACTGAAAGGAAATTTTTAAAAATGGTTGTCTTTTAAAAATTCCTTATGTTTTTCCTGATTTATCAGATATTCAACCAATAATAGATTTTTTACTTACAAGTCAATAAATATATTATTGTCTCATTATGCTCAAGTTTTCTTTCGTCTTTATAATAGTGAGGTATAAAATTTTAAACATAACTAATACATGGTGTAAACTTTGAAACCATTCAATTTAATCTTAATTTTTTTTTTGTTTTGAGCCAACTATCTATTTACAAGAGACAGAAATTGCTCCATCCAAAATCTGAATACATTATGTAAACTGAAAATCTTTTAAAAGATAAAATTTTTTCATTGATATCAAAGTAAATAATATTTTCGATTTTATGCGAATCTTTTTAATATAATACAAATAATTTTTCTTTCTTTATACTTTTTTCTCTTATTAGTCGTATAAAACATTGAATCTCTCCTTTGAAATTTTAATTTTAAGCTAATAAACCGAAAAAACGTATTTTTTCATTCCCTTTTCCGTCATCCAAAATCCTTTATTTGATTGAAGCATTTTAATGAATTTGTTAGAATGACTTCGGAAGTGTCGAACCCACCCAAACTATAATTATTTTTACCTCTACGATGTATGTAAAACAGGGAATCTTTCCTCTAAAATTTTAATTTTAAGCTAATAAACCGAACAAGTGCATTTTTCCTCCCCATCCCCATCATCTAAAATCATTTATTTAATTGAAGCATTTTAATAAATTTGTTAGAAAGACATGGGGAGTGTCGAGGCCCCAAAGAAAAATTGTTTTCACTTCCACTATTCGTGTAAAACGGGAATCTTTTCCTTTAAAATTTTAATTTTAAACTAATAAACCGAACCAGCGCATTTTTTTTCAATCTCATCCCCGTCATCTAAAATCCTTTATTTGATTAAAGCATTTTAACAGATTTATTTGAATGACTTCGTAATAGTCGAACACCCCATGCTCTAAATTTCTCTTCAAACATTTCTTTCGTCCACTATCTGCGTTCACCTTATTCAACACGCATGAAACAACTGCCTACCCAATTCACATATAATTTCTGTCTTTTTCTCCCCTCCAAAATGAGACATCTAGATGCAGCATTCGGCCTCTCCTAGCCGCACATCCTACTCTCTCTCACTCTTCACAACATCCCTCTCTCTGCTCTGAGAGGAGAATCTCTCTCTTGGAAGACTCACCTGTGCCGGTGACGTCACTCGGCCGTCCGTTATCGCCCATTGGCTGCGTGTCACCGGGGTGGGCGTGGCCCTGCGGGGGGGGGCAAGCAGAGATAACCCATCTATCAAGGATTTGTTCGCGGGGAGGGGAGGGCAAATGAAGAGAACTCTCGGCGTGTCAGTGCAGTGGCTGGCAGCCGAACAGACAGCAACCGCGGGGTGGAGAATGTGACAGCGCGGGATTTTACCTGTTCAGTGCGTTTCGCTATCGTCCGCAGCGTGTTTGTTGTTCCTTTTTTGTGTTGTGGATTATTTGTCGCGGTGGCCGGTGGAGATGTTGCGGCCGGCCGACCGACCCTGAGCGGCCCCTGCCCGCTCTCTGCTTACCACTTTCATGTGCAAGCGGGCGCCCCTCTGCAGCATGAACCACCTGAGTACTATGTACGCAACGAAGAGACGCAGAAGAAACAGCAAAAGGTCAGTACCCACTTCCATTATTTGCTAATAAAAGCCATCGGGGGAGTGAACTCACAAGCTAGTAAGCATTTTGCATACCACCAAATCACAAAACTGTTTAGTCTTACAGAGATACGATAGGTCACTGTCTGCCAGTTTTGATAATGAACTCCATCGCACCTTCTTTCAATGCATCGCTTGTAGTTTGGATTCCACTTTTCAATTCCTACACTTAAAACCGCAAAAATGTCTTGAAAGTAAATTCAAATGCATACCAGCAAATCGGAAACCTGTTTCTACACATAGCGATGCGATAAATCATTGTCTCTTAATTCATATAATGAACTTCATAGTACATTTATGTAACACACTGTTTGTAGCTATCGAAATATTTTTCCCAAGTTCTATACAATGAGAAATCTAGAAGTAAACTCAGAAGCGATTAAGCATATTGCGTTCCCGCAATATCGCAAAACTGTTTCGTTGTACATAAGTACAATGAGTCATTGTCTACTAATTTAGAACATAAACTTATAGTACTTACTTGTAATTCCCCACACTGTATTGAGCGTACTTATATACTATGTAAAAAAGTCATAAAATAATCTCTGGATTAAATTCAGAGCGCTTAAGCACCTTGCGTACCGACAAGAGTTTAAAGAGTTTTTCAATAGTTTTTTTTTTTTTGTCAAGTAACCTTAAGACAGGTTACTGGCTGCTAATTTAGATCATAGAAATTTAAGCATATCCTAGAAATCACTTGTAATATACCTGAATAGATGTGAAAATAGATGAATTCTTTTTTTTTTAAACTCGACTGTTATCCAAAATCCAGCAAGATTAAGAATAATCATTCTAATTTCTGTATTCTTAATTCAAAGCTACTATAAGTATCTATAATTTATGATCCACAAGATTGGTATCAATAATCATGGAATTAAAATCACAAGAGATTAAGCATCTTGCATTCAAGCAATTGCATAACTCTTTCGTGGTCCAATTATGCAGAAGGTTATTATCTGTTAATTCAGATCATATTTCTTGTAGAACCTACAGGAGTATTAAATTTGATGGATCCTCATTTTGTAACTCCCCTCCAAATGAAATTTAGAAATAGTTCTAACTATTGCATTCCTAACGTAAAGCCTTCCATAGTTCTAAACAGGCGAATCGCAAAGTAGCTTCGCCATATATAGAATGCACTAAATGATTGTCTGCTAATTTAAATCAAGTAGGTCAGAGATCCTATTTGTAGCGGATAAGAATGGATGTGAAATTAGACAAATTCTGCCTTCGAAAATTTTCCCTTTACCAAAATTAAGAATCTAGGGAATCTAGTTTCAAGTCTACTTAAGGTTTCCGTTTTTAGAATTCCTCAGAAATAGGATTGCTACATACTTTGAGGTTTTAACTTAGAAAAACGAAAAAAATGCATGTCCTAAGAACAGAAAAACTGTAATTGAATAAATAAAAATGCCTACAAAAGAGTATTGACATCTCATTGAACCAGAAAAAAGAAAATGGTTTGAGTTTTAAACATCCACTTTATTCATAGGAATCCACAATCTCTGAAAGTCTATTTAAATCATGAAATAAATATTTCCCATGTTTGACATCACAAATTAATAAAGTGCTTCGTTCTTCCGAAGTCTTGCTTTCGTTATCTAACACTATCTGTTGTAAATACTTGTCTATATTATCCCTTATCTATACTTATTCACCACACTTATTTTAGTTTTCAACCTACCACAATAGTTTATATCAAATAAATGAGGAGAAGACAAGCATCCTTAGATAAAAACGAAGAAAAAATATTGGAGTTAAAAAATTTGACTTTTTTTTTTTATTTTTTTTAAATATAATAATTTGATTATTGGCGTCCTCTTTCTATTATTCAGAAAATTCTCGATTATCTTTAAAAATTCAATAAGTGATTATTTCGTTTAATGTTGAATAAATCTGTCTTACATTGAACAGAAAACAAACCCATAGTCACTTTTCATATGCCACGTGATTATGATTTTGTTACTGTTTGATTCAGATGCATGTGTTAGTCTGTAGTTAAGCTCAATGTACAATCACAATGTAATTTCGGAACATTGTAACAACATTTTATACGCAGATTAAAGATGAAACTGATAAATCTTTACTTTCATTCAAAGAAATAGAATTCGGTACAGTTCCTTTGCTTATTAGCATTAATAATATAATTGCGGGTAACTATAATTGGGATATCTCAGTTCTGAGCGTTGTAGAGAAAAAAACCATCGAAACCTTCTTGGTATGCATTTCAGAACATAGGAAAACGAATGACGGAAGGAAAAAAATGAAAAATAAAAATTAAGAACCGAAGAAACATATGATAAAAATGGTCATTCTCTTCCCTTAAAACACTTTATCTTATATGCATTAATTAAATTGATATATGAGTGTTAATGACAGTTGTTGGTATCTATTGCACTCTTACACCACTAACAATTCATAAATAATGGGCATCACGACTATGATTAAATTATTGCACAACGGCAATTGAATTATGCTCATATTACAGAATGTTCGTTCATCTTCCTTTTACGTTCATTTTTTAAAATATCTTTGCATCGTTCACTTTCCCATGTATTAGAGTGCACAACACGTAGAGTTCGTTTTGTTTATTGCAATTTTTTTTAAAATCTACAATGCTTTAACTCTTTAACTTCGGCTGTCATCAATAAGAGATTTAGCAAGCCTGCCTTGCATTCCTTATTTATTCCTTACTTATTAATATATACGGCGGTCGCCAACAGACGTACAGATATCCATTAATAATTTTTACACTTTTATGTTTTTATATATAGTTAATTATATTTTTATAGTTAGTTATTTAATTATAATTTTTCTCGCAAAATTAATAAAATGAAGTTTCATTTTTGTCTAAGTGATGTTCTAAAGCATAATTTAAATCTTTACACTAATTTATAAATAAAAACAACAATTATGTTGAAATCAACTTTTTTTTGTGTCTTGTGTTGTAGTCGTGCTATTTTTACCCATAGTTAAAGGGTTAAATTGGGATACTTTCATTCTAACCATCCTGTATATCTATTTCATTCGAAACAATGTGAACTCGTTTGAAGATATTCATTAAAGTAGCATGTAACAGATAATAAAAGATACCATTTTTCGTTAAATTGAAAAATTTGAGCGCCGATTGAGAATCCAACTAAATGTTTCACAAGGTAAAACTGGATTGCGTCAGATTTCGTTTCATGCAAATAAATCATCTTTACAGGCCCATACTACGAATAAACATTGAATTTTTAATTAAGTCATTGCCTTAACGTCAAAGTGCATTTAACATCAGTAGTTAAAATTTCAGTTTTATAAAAATACGGTTAAATAATATTGAACAACAACTATCTTGGTTATGAAGTCACGAGTCCACAAGAACAGCAATGGAAAGTGAATTGATTGTTCTGTTTTGTTCATAATTGCCACATTTACATGCCTGCAACATATCATCAAGTAAATCTCGGCTGTAAAGCGATACCCGTTATACAAGTTTACATTTCAATGTTCCTCATGACGTTAACTTATATATTTCGATTGGTTTACAAATTTATAAACTGAAAAATTGTTTAATTGAGCCGGTCGCTGTATAATAGCTACACAGTAATTTATACATTTATTTATTAACAGATCTTTAAGTTACTTATTGTTTTTTAGCTTAAAAGTATCAAGTTAACCAAAGTTAACCAATCTGTCAAATTATTCTCATTCCAACGGAAGGAGGGGGGGGGGGAATATTTTGTGCTATTATAAATTGTTTGTTTTATTTTAGAGCTTAATTTGCAAACATTCAAGCATCACGTAATGCCAACATTTTTATTTATCATGCTAAAAGGACGTATCCGATTTACTAGTTTAAATGAAATGGCACCAAGTGATTTAAAATTTAACTTAAATTATAACGCCATCTTAA
This sequence comes from Araneus ventricosus, assembly GCA_013235015.1. Lineage (NCBI taxonomy): Eukaryota > Metazoa > Arthropoda > Arachnida > Araneae > Araneidae > Araneus > Araneus ventricosus. Next base: position 302,334 of record BGPR01000409.1, read on the forward strand.
GCGTTGTTGTATTGCTGTATCTGTTGTTGTATCTAAACCACGAACTCATTTTAAGATCTAAAAACTACTAAAAGACATTGTGATGTTATAGTGAATAATTACCCCCAATTTTATTGAAAGTAAAGTAAAGAACAATTTATTTCACGACTAGACGATAAATTATTTTGTGCTTTATTTTATGTTATTTTTCAATGAAATAATTAAACAGATAATGAAGCAAAATTCTCAATGCAATGCATTCGCGCTGTTTATTTAACTGTTAAACTAACATAAACAATACACAAATGGTGTTTGTTCATCCGACACGGTGGAAGGGTTGAAAATCACGGCCGGTCAGCTGTAGCTTCCAGCCGCCACAACGTCCGAAATGGTGGGCGGACTTATTTTCGCTCCAGTACGATAGATATTCCATTTTCTCTGCATATTAACCCTTTGTGGCGCAGTGTGCCAGCTGATGGCACACCTAATTTCACTCGCTTCTCAACCGTTAAATTCAATTATAAATGGAAAAATAATAGGTTTAGGATAGGGCTAATAGTACTCCTTTTAGAATGTATACAGCAACCTTATGAAATTTCGTTTCGGAATAGGAATTATTAGAGATAAAGTTTGGGAAAATTCCTTATGTCAGAGATAAGAAATTTTTTCAGTTCTGGACGTTTACAATTTTAGCAAATTTAATCCAAAATTTTCCTCCAATATTCTTGAAGTTTTAATTTATGATTTTCTGTAAGATTCAACAATATTTTTTGAGAGCATCAAAGTGGCTGTTTCTAAGGTGTTGTTATATGGCGGGGATGAACCTAAAGGGGGACGACCCCCCTCGGAATGAAGCAAGTTTTTTTTTTTTTATTTTTCTAGATTCTATGTCTAGACAATAAACTAAACCCATTCGTGATGTTTTTTCATCACATTTCAAAAACTTTAATGCCTTGCGCCGCAAAGGGTTAAAGCCTCAAATATCATTGTTTCAGCTGGTGCAATATACCAAGATTTGACATTCTGAAATATGCCGTGATAGATAACTTGAAAACCCAACTAAAATGGATGAGTTACGAATAAGAACTTGTTATCGCTATTAAAATTTTTGTTCTCTTTTTCGTCTGATTAAAGAGGATTTAACTTATTGAAAATCGGCAGGGGCTTATCGAAGAAAGAAACAGCGGATTATCTCATATTTCGCCTTTTCATGTATTCGAATAATTATGTATAGGCGCGGAAGGACGGTCTTGCTCATCTAAGGAGATAATTTGTGAAAGGTTATGCTTGTTAATAAGTACGCCATTTATAATCGAAATTTGTTTCAAAATATTCCATTTTCTCTGTATACTAAAGCCTCAGACAGTAGCATATTAGCGAGAGAAATATACCAAGATTTGAAGTATGCTGCTGTAGATAACTTGAAAACCAAGCTAAAATGGATGAATTACGAATAAAAACTTGCTATCGCTCTTAAAAGATTTTCCCCATCTGATTAAAGAGGATTTAACTGATTGAATAATCGCAGGGGGCTTTACTAAGACAGGGACAACAGGTGGTCTCATATTTAACCCTTTAATAGATCCTAATAATTACATATACATTCAAGAGCAGTCTTGCTCATCTACGGAAAAAATTTGTGAAAGTTCATGCTTGTTATAAGTAAGGAGTTAATGTTAATTGTAATTTGTTAAAAGTAATGAGATTAGAAGTATTTATCGAATAGACCAAAAGTGTCCAGAACTTGCCAGAAAAAAGCAAAGTAGCCCCATTTAGCTTGATCTATATCAAAATGATTACTAAGATTGTCACACAAGTAGAAACCTTATATCGTTTTATCACCTTAATGGTTTTAAATACAATTTTGTATAAAATATAATACATCCAGGTATTAATTCATTTATAATTTAAATGATTATCAATTTACGTTAAAGTAGTTTTATATCGGTATAAAAATATTATAAATGCATATTTTTAGATTAATTTTCAAATGTGGAACTTGAGATGAACTTCAGGCATATCAACTTAAACCAGATAGAATGTACCTCTTTTAGGTTCATCAGTATTAAGAGTCAAAAATATTTAAGAAAATCTTGATTGAAAACAATTCAACAAAATTCATCAAATAACTGTATTTAACAAACTTTCGTCACGGTTACCAATAATTATATATATGTAACCGAAGTTCAAATTTAAATTTAATTTTAAATTTTACTATAAAGCCACTTTTACATATTTACATACTCAAAGAACCCCATGTCACTATGCACCCGAACTCATTCATATGCGAAACTTCTTTTAACGAATTAAAGTTACCTAAATAGACTACAGAAATAAATAAACATTTTACTGATTAATGCAATGTGAAGGAATTGAATTCGTATCCATTTGATTTTGGAATAACTAGTTTTGAATAAAAATTACTGGTTTTGAAAATTAAAGACTTAAAAATTTAGTATAATTTCATAAAATAACAAATTGCTGAAATAGACCATCAAAAGGCAAACTTGGTTAAATTGTATATAAAATTTTAAATCAGAAAGTTGAAAAAACGCTTTATTACATTTTCCCTTGTCATCTACAAAGAAATGGCCATATTATATTCCTTTCTCTCTGTGTGTTTTTATCACTACCTTCCGAAAATAAGCTAATAAAAATATTTAATTAGCTCTGTTAATTTTTCAAGCTGTAGACATATTGGTTAAAGATTCAATATGACTGATATACTTATTATATTTTGAGTATTAAGATATAATCCAAGTTTATGGGTGGGACATTCGTTCTAATTCTGAACTGAACTCATTCCATGCATCTAACTCCAATAAGTGGGTCCTTTTCTAAAAGAGGACTTCTCAAAATTTTTCTACAAGAGGAGCATTCTTATGTGGAAGGAATTTTTACAACTCCGATTTCATCCAAAGTATTTTACAGACTTCAAAATAAGAAAATAAACAAATAATGTAGCATCAATCAATGGTATTTAAAAGGAAATTTAATTAAAAATAGCTAATAATCCAAATTTAGTGAAACTCCTTAAGACAAGATAATTTTCCTTACGATATTTGCTCACAAATATTTAAGAATTTGAAACACATAGACCCCACGAGAGTTTTCTCAAGCGGGGACCCACAATACAAGGCTAGTTGGTTGGTTTCATTTGATGGAACAAAACCCAAGTTTTGCTATCCCGCAATACAAGTATACACAATATAAGAAACGTAATTGACAGAAAATTTCAGTTCAAGTTTTCAGTGGAAAAATTGGATCTGAATACGTAATTTTTTTACATAAAACAATAAGAAATGAAACTAGTCGCTTGTTGAGCTTTTTGGGTGAAATTAAAAGCATATTCATAGCTTTATTGTTATATATAAAAATATATTGAATAAGATCACTTATAATAAGTGAATAAAATCACAAATAGTAATACCTTCAACTGATGCATATTCTACAAAAAATACCAAATTCTTATGATAATTAAAAATAATTGTAAAAAATTAGATAAACTGAAGCAACGGTTTGTTTGCAATTAATTGAATACTGCTTTCCTCTATAAATTCTCATAAATAATTATAAAAGTCGCGTTACGCAAACTAACTTTCTACTGACTTTAACTTGTATAAAAAAAGTTAAATATAAGCCCTTACTTGAAGATTCTTTTTTAAAAATTTAAATCATTTATTAAAATTCACATAAACAAGTCTATTTTACTTCGTAAACGAAATAAAATGTATAGGTGTGTGTTTTATATATATATATGACCAAGAAAAAACCTATGAAATGTTATAAAGCAGTACTAAAGAAAAATTAAGATTTAAAAAAAGTAATACTCGATAGATTAGAGAATATTATTCCCTAAAGATATTCCATTTAAAAGATATTTTGTTGGACTGATTATTGTTTGAGAACATAATGCGTTGTTTAAAACAAATTATGTCTAACTTTATTAATGAATAATGTAAATGAAATAGCTTTCATGAAATATTTAATAAAAATGCGCACCATATTGTTATGAAATGTTTAATGAACGAAAGAACTAACATCAATATTTTATCTATTCTTTACTAACTTATGAAATGGGAGTAAATTGCTTTGTACGACATTGTTTGTGTCCATAGAAGGACTGAACCTTATTACCTCTTTTCCCTAATATAACATTTAAGAGACCAACTTAAGGAACATTATACCAAATTTAAAAATAAGCACCAAAAATGAATGAAACTTGTATCAAGTTCGTTTTCAATTAATTTTGAATTGCATAAGAATTGTAATAAATTGCGTTTTTGGATACTCAACAATTTAATTCTTTTAAATAAGCATAAAAATCTTAAAATGTTTCACATTATTAACAACTGAAATGGTTTCAAAAGGAGATGCATTGAATTAGCAATTCATTTAACAATAAACTATGAACATGATAAACTATCAGCAACAGCTTTATTAAAAGAGTAGAAATTGCATTAGCTTATAATTCTGTCATCACAAACTTCAGTTTCTATAACGAATTTTTAGTTCCTTTAGTCACTTTTGACGTCCTAAACTATTCATGTATAGTAGGATACCGAACAATTTAAACTCAAAATATCAACAGTTTAAATAAATTGATAATGTTTAGAAGAAAAAATTTCTTATTTACTGTGACCAAAATATAATTTGATACTGTATTAAAACATAAATAATATCATCGCTAGATTTAAAATATCACTTTTGAGGTTTTTTCTTTAATTTTTGTTTTAGCTTCGTTAAGTAGATGATTGTTCTTTCAACTATCCATGAACGAAGATGTACCGAGCTTTTCATATTATAGTCGCCACCTTAAATTAGATAACGAAAACTTAACTGCATATGCATTAAACATCAGGAGTTTCACCAGTAACAAGCAAAGAAAAATCAAGAATATTGTTTTAATTTAATACTTTTTCAAAATAACAATATAATAAATATATTAATTGCATATTCTTTGTATTTATCCGAAATGTACAGTCTGTATATTTTATTCTCATACACAAATTGATGTTTGCGGTTGCAAAGAAAGGATTACACTATTGCTGTGAGTGGAAAAGAAACTCTAATCAATGAGAATCTGTATAGTCGTAAATACCTACATTTAGAAAACCACTTGCAGCTAACACTTTTATATTTATGCTACTGATTGCATTCTTTATATTGAACCGATATGAACCTCATGACGATCATGATCCGATATGAGAGAAATAAAATACATACGCAAAAATGGAGCAATATTCTCAAAATTCAATTGCATAATATTATGTGATATATAATCCAGTTTGTAGAAGATAAAACTCACTTTATAGTAGTATGTAATCTTTATAAACGAAATCATTATTGTTAAAACTAATGTTACCTTAAATCAATTGATTTTGAAATGTGGATCTATCGAATATGAATCAAAGAACAATTTCCTTTAGTAATTAGAAGTGCAAGAAATCCTTTGCTACAGTAAAAATATTAATAAGAACAAATATTGATTTGTTTTTATATCTAAACAAATCAAGACCAGACGCCTACCTGAACGAGATTTTCAAAACAAATTGTGTAATCAAAATAATAGTGTTTTTTCGGAATGAAATTTGAAATTTCATGAGCCGTATTTCTAATTCTGTATAATCTCTGTAAAGTTAGTATACTCAAGCAAAATAATTTTAAATCCTCCTTTTTCGAAAACGAATTTCGAAATAAATAATTAATTTCTTTAGCTTCAGCTTTCAGCATTGTTAGCAAATGATACAAGCCTCGAATGTTTTCTTCCCATAACTAAATTAAACCGTTTCATTAATCTTAAAAGAAGTGATTCACAAACTACAAAACACAGATGCAATACATCTTCGCCTGTGTTTAACACTATACCGATTCAAATAAGCTTATTTTGCCTGAAGAAATTCTCACAAATTCTAATAAATTTCGTTTATTTAATCCGTCCTTAAATTAAAAATCGATGCTGTTTATGCTGTCTTATATATGAAAATTTATGGCACTTTTTACGTATCCCACACGTAAAGATCAGTTTTATCCCAGTTTATTTAAAAAATAGACAAAAGAAAAACTGATTGCGTACGCAAATTTAAGCAAGCATTCAATCTCCTTCCAATAATAAATACACAGCGCAAAATAAGTGCGCAGACGATAAATTCATGTAAAATAAAATATAGCCTTTTGTATGATCAGCACTTCAATTTTTAATGAAATATGCAAATGGAGAAATTAATGACCTGTCTTCGTATTTGAAATTTCCAAAGATAAAGAGAAAAGGCTTAGCCTTATCTTTGCAATACAAAAACAAACCTTGTAGAACCGCAACGATTTGCTAGATCACGATTTTCGAATCAATTTCGATACCTGTATCAATCATTCATAACAGTAGCTCCGGACTTTGCAAATGTTTTAAAACAATTTCTGCTGCCTTCACATCACCATCAAGGAACAATTTGAACAGTCGACCATGCTCTTTAATTAGTGAGGGTCGGGCCCACAACCTCCATGCCCGCAAACGATCCTCCACAAGGTTTCATTTCACAGTTTTCCGACCCAAACCTTTCCTTCTTAACCATTAGGGGCTAACGACTCGCACTGCTAATGGATCCATTCATTAAAGTTTTTGTCACTGACGTATCGTTGATGAATGTTCACTTCATGCAAATACCAGGTTGCACGTTTTTCAATTTGAGACTAATGATGCTTAACTTTAATGAATTAATTTATCAAGAGCTGCTAATTCCTCAGATACAGACAAGCAGAAGGCAGGTGGGACGGCAGAGGTTATTTCGGAAACTTGGCACGTGGGACCTTTGAGGGGACAGCATCGTTTATCAAAAAGGACGATTCTTGATATCAACTTCTTCATCAGGCCACTTAAGTTCCGGCAAGTTTGTAATGTTTTCTGAACTTTTTTGATACAGTGGCAGACGTTATAAATTCTTACGTTCAGCTGTAACAAGAGTTGACCTTTGAATCTCGAAGTTTCGCTCACAGATTTTTAATTTCTTTTTTTAACTATTTTCTTTATAGCTTTGACTAATACTATTTCTTAATTAGTTCAGTTGTGGTAGTTCGTCAAAGAGATTATGTTTTCTTAACTTTTGATGCAGGGGTAGACGCTATAAATCCTTACGTTCAGCTGTCACAAGAGTTGGCTTTTGAATCTCAATGTTTCGCGCACAGATTTTTAATTTCCTTTTTTTAAACTATTTTCTTTATAGCTTTGACTGATACTACTTCTTAATTAGCTCAGTTCTGGTAGTTGGTCAAAGTAGTTATGTTTTCTTAACTTTCGATGTAGGGGTAGACACTATAAATCCTTATGTTCAGCTTTAGCAAAAGTAAATTCCTTTGAATCTCAAAGTTTCGCGCACAGATTTTTAAGTTCTTTTTGAAGCGATTTTCTTTGTAGTTTTTATTGGAATTATTTTTTAATTACTTCCAAAGTAGTTATATTTTCTTAACTTTTGATGTAGTGGCAGATATTATAAATCTTTACTTCAGTTATAAAAAGAGTAGTATCCTTTAAATCTCAATGTTTCGCTAACAGATTTTGAATTTCGATTTTAAGCTCTTTTCTCTTCGATTTAAATTAATATTATTTTAAGATTGTATTCTTTACTCAACTATTGATACAGTGGTAATATTATAAATCTTTACATTCAACCATAGAAAATCTTTTGCTGGCGCACTTCCTTTGAATATCTATATTTTGCATACAGATTTTGGAGTTCTTTTTTGGAGCGATTTTCTTTATAGTTTTGACTTATATTATTTCTTAACTACTTGAGTTATGGTAATTCTTCAAAGTAGTTACATTTTCTTAACTTTTGATATAGTGGCAGATATTATAAATCTTTACTTTAGCTATAAAAAGAGTAGCATCCTTTGAAACTCAATTTTTCGCGAACAGATTTTGAATTTCATTTTGAAACTTTTTTATAATTTTGAATTATACTATTTCTCTATCACTTAAGTTCCAAATATTCTTCTTTAAAGTGTGTTATGTTTACAAAATTTTTAATACAGTGATAAGTAGCACAAATCTTAAAGTTCAATTGTGACAAGTTTAATTTCATTAGAATCTCAGAATTCAGCTTACATATACATTTTTAAAATTTGTTGCGTCCAGTTTAAAGTAACTTTACTTTGTATCTACATATGGCTTCTGCTCTGGCTATAAACGTAACACAAAATGTAAAGAAGGGTAATCGTGGGGATATAAAATGTTTATGCTTTGAATTTTCTTATATTAATTATTCATTTATTTCTTCTTCTTCTATTTAATAACACTAAAGTGACACTTATTAGCAGTGACAAAAAGTGCCTTAAGTACTAACACTTCAATGAAATAATCTGTGAATGAATATTCTTTTTAATAATTTTCACCATAATTCAAACCATAAAAAAATTATGACGAAATCTTTCAATCATAAAGATTAGAAGTATGATCTTTGAATGAATAGATGAAGATTCTTTTGCAAGAATAGTAATCTTTATTATACGAATTCTTCTATTAAAGACTACTTGAATATATTCAAATATAAATAACTCAAATTTAAAGTTGCTAATCAATCTTATTTTGAAAATAATTGTAAAAGCTTCCTCTAATGAAAAGAAATCTGTTTTAATGAGAATATTCTTCTGTTTGCTTGATAAAAGATAAAGAAATGAAATTTTAAGCTCAGAAAGCTTAATATTTATGCATTTATGTAGATCAGAACTTCTTAAATTATAGCTACTGTCCCTAAGTGTGGTAGCGTACATGAATTTTGAAGTAGTAAAACATTAAAAGACATATTGATGTAAAGATCGTATTCTAAATTTCATCCTCCCAGTATTTTGTGCTTTTAAGCTATATAATTCATAGACAAACAGACATAATTATAAAAATAGCTTTTCGAACTCTTCATTGAAATATCTAAGATTAACCAAAATATCGAGACAGAATTTCTTTGATGATTACAATACTTTCTCTTTGCATCTGAGAAAATTAGAAGTTACATTGTTTTAATTTTATTTTCTAAATTTTATTGTTTATAAATAACTTTGCTGTTGTTCTTGTTTAAAGTTTAATTTAGAATGTTATTTTATTTTTAAATTTGTTCTAATTTTTCTAGTTGATTGCTTTTAAGAAAATTAGAAGCTTGTTCTATTCCAGACACTAGAATTTGTAACTTAAATTCAAAACAAGGCGACAAGCAGAGCAGTGTAAAAATCATTCACATTCTTCCTTTTCACACATCCTTTGTTTCCGACCATTCTGTAGAGGGATGACGCGAAGTATAAAGAAAGGGGTGTTCGAACATCCCACAACAAACAAGTGACTCATGCATTTCGAATGGTTAAATACGGTTTCTCGGAATGCGATTCCTATGGGTTTTCCGAGACGTAGCGACAGTAGCCTTCCATAAATTACGTTTTACGATCTTTTTCCACCCCTCCCCTTGCCAACCACTTGCTTTGCTTCCCACCCGTGAAGGTGAAGAGCTGATCCCTGCCGAGAAAATAAATAAAAGGCACCAAAAAAGAAAAAGATAAAAGATAAAAAAAAAACAATGCAAAGAGAGAGTGCGAGAGAGAAATTATATTTCCCGTATTCCTCGTTTTTAGTTTGTTAGCCTCTATCTCGCGGGCAACCGCGAACGGATTTTTTTTTGTTGCTGTTGTTTCTTTATCATTTCAGGCATGAGGCGCATTAACAGTCCCTTTTCAAAGACCGCCGTGGGCGCTGTAATAGAATTTCAACACAGCAGCGTTTACGAGCGAAATCGTTAACTGCGACTGTGCCCTTAAAAGCGCGGCTTGTTCCAGAGAAGAATTAAAACAATAAAAATGGGGAGCGGGGGGGGATCTCGGCGAAAAATCTCACAAAGAGAAAGGAAAAGGCGTGGATATTGGATATTGGAAGAGGTCATTACGGGCTGAAAGTCCTAATAATCCGTTTTTATGGGCGACTGAGAGTTGGGCAGCACAAAGGACCCAACTGGATGCCTTTCTGTTTGGATGGTTTTTACAAGTCTAATAATAAGGAATTAAGTCCCGAATGGTAAATAAAATATTTCTTATTTGCAGCTACTTGCAAAAGTTAGGGGAAGGATGCGGTTAAGAGACGAGGAGTTTTAAGTTGCGGTTAACTGCTTTCATACTTTTGGTCTAACTTGAAATTCCGTCTTTCCTAGAATTAGAAACCAAAGATTTCTTCATGAATGAATGATATGGATTGAGACACAGATCTTTATATTTAACTAATGATTCCTTAGTTTATTTATTACTTTTCTATGGGGTATATCATAGACTGAATTTTAGTTTAGTTAGATTAGATTAGATTACACTCAGTGGCATAGCGCCCGGGAAATAATGCGATTTTTTCACCCCTTCCTCTTGAACTCTTTCCTTTAAATCCTTTCCTTTGAAACTCTTTCCCTTTGAAGTTAATAGATGGCCGAAGCATGGTCAGTTACTGTGTTATATCATCATAAATAACACCACCTGGTCTGAAATTGAATTTAACTGAACGAAAAGTGTTTTGTTACTTATTCTTTTATGATTTTTTTCTTTAATTTCCTTCTCTCCTTCATTTTTAAAAAGAAAACTCCAAAAATTTAACACACACGCTAGGATAGACTATAGAGAAAGAAAGAGAGTGAGACAAAAATATTTTATTCCTATTGCCTGTTTCTATTCAAAAATTCAAAAAGAAATGTGAGAAAGTTACTTTTGAATTCAGATTAACTTGAATTTCTTCTCTAACCCGAATGGTGAACAAATTATTCGATGCTACTCAAGAATTTAGAAAATGAATCAATATATTAATTATAAGCTTCTCTTAACTTTTTGTTAAAATTTTTATCTTCTTAAGTAAAACATCTAACAAATATTTCTAATAAAAATTGAGTGTCCTAACTGATACGATAATTATTTTTACTGATTTATTAATTAATTTTTATTGTTATAAGACATTATAGCTTATACACAATGTCTTTCAAATCCAAGACTACAACTTTGCTGAGAATTGCCATCTCGCTTTTATCTTTAAAAAAAATTTGATAGACAAAATTAAATTTGTTGTTAGATGAAAATAAAGGGCAAAAATGGCAATTATCATAAAAGTGTCGAAACATATTGAAATCGAATTGAAAGTGCTAATACAGATATGGACTTTAGATGGACATACTTATACATGGGTTAGAGCACATACCAGATTTGGCTATGCTGCGCCAGATGGAAAAAAAATAATTTTCCGTAATAAAATCCCAAAAGAAGAACATAACTCGTAGAACTGAAATTAAGGATAATAGCAAAATAAAAAACCATATATATATATGTATGTATGAGCAAATTCTTGATGCAATTAAAATTTTAACGTAGCTGAGCATTTCAAAAGCAATATCAAACCTTAAAAATCACGTATTAAAAATCAAATTCTTATGAATACGAATAATTTTGGGTAAAGTTTCTCTCCCATTAAGTCCTTTAAATCTAAACAAAATATATTAAGTATTATTTTGAACGGAATGAGTTAAAATCAGGACATGATGTTAAAATATTATCAGATGTTCCAGATACATTGCACAAGGTGCACATAGGAATTAGTTATCAGAATAACAATGTTAATGGGTGTGATAGGTACATCGAATTCAGCGGGAAATTAATTTAAGCTGCGCTTCACGGATTGGTAAAATCGGCCACACAGTGATAAAAGTTTATAGAATGGAGGGTGCTTTATTAATTTTTTTAAATCTATAAATCCCATATATCTTGACAAATAGCAATAATTTAGTTATGAACACACTGGTGTATACATAAGGACAGAGGAATTGTTAAGCATGGTATTCCTACCAAACATGGATTTAGATATCCATATATGAGCTTCCTGAACCTTTTGTGAATGATTCGTGTTGTCGTTATCTTCGGTTGTACTACACTAGATGAGACAGGCTTGTATGAAGAAAGAACCTAGGAGACGGAAGAAATTATATTTGAACGGAAATTCACAATTTAGACCTCTGCGCGACACTGTCAAAGAAAAAAAAAGCGGGGGCTAACTCTGCGATCAATTTATTTAAGGAAACAGGTACTTGCAGTGCCGAATTTATATATTTCTACACCCTAGGCCAAAGCGCCCTCCCCCTGGTGCATTCAACTATGGAACTGGCCTGGTGCAACGCAATTATAGTAATAGGTTATGTAAATGTGCCGCCGGCTTATTTAATGTGTGTGGGAATGCTTAAAAAGCAGTATTTTATATGGTCTTTTCAAAATAATATTGAAATTTGTAAATATTTTTAATTAATTACTTTTACATTTGCGCCCTCCAGTTGTTACGTCCTAGTGGCCTAGGTTGGCCTTTTAGGAAATCTAGCGCTGGGCACATGTAACCCTGGTTCAAAAAGTCCGTTACGGTGACCACAACTTTTTTAAAATCCGAGCGTCACCGGTTGCACACGAGTTATCTTTAGAAATTACCGCCCAATATTTCCAAAAGCAAACCCATCAAACTGGCCGAAGAAAACAAGTGGTTTCTCCTTCCCCCACCCAAGAAGGGTTGGCTTAGCGCTGCCGGAGAACAATGTAACATAAAATCCTTGTCGCAAAATAATAATAATCGTCGATAAGTAGGGCTCTAAGACCTTCGAAAGTGGTTAATCTTTCCGCGCCGCTGCGCAGATTTGTCATGCCCAGGCTGTAACGGGCTGGTCCGAACAATGCACAGGACTCTTCGCATTCGCCCTGGAAGATTCACCAAAAAAAAAACTTCGGAAAATGCTAATCTTTTGATGGATTGGTTCATTTTCTAGTCTGGGTTGTATTTGGGTTGGGTTTGACATTTGTATTATTCAGACGCCATTTTCTCAGCGATCAGAACTAATATAGTGTCTTGCAGTTTATCGCGTGTTTGAAATTTTAACATATAAGCTGGGATGTTTTATTAGAGACTAGGTTTCAATTTTGCCTCTCGTGAGATGATTCTAATAACCCAACTTCAACACTTTCTCTACTGATGGAACATCTAAGTACATTCAAATCAATGCATTTTTGAAAAATCAGTCTTGAAACGTTTAAAAGTTTTCACAAAACAAATTGAGATGTCTAGAGCATTTCATTTCATGTTGAGTTAAGATTTTGCTCAGATTCGTCATTCCCAGGCAATGACTGTAACAGGATGGTCCGAACAATGCACATGACTCTTCGCATTCGCCCTGGAAGATTCACTGAAATAAACTTCGGAAAATGCTAATCTTATGATGGATTCTTGCATTTTCTAGTCTGGGTTGTATTTGGGTTGGGTTTGACGTTTGTATTATTCAGACGCCATTTGCTCAGCAATCAGAACTAATATAGAGGCTTGCAGTTTATCGGTTGGAATCTTAACATATAAAATGGTAAGTCTTATTAGAGGCTAAGTTTCAATTCTGGCTTTCATGGGGTGACTCTATTAACAAAATTTAATAGCTTTTACAAAAAAAATTGGGATGTCTGGAGCGTTTGGTTTCAGATTCAGAGTAAGATAAAATTATCAGCTTTTGTTAAATTGATTATCATTATACAAAAGAAACTGTAATTGTAATTTTTTTATTGATATTACGCATTATTATATCGAGATTGCCAATACCAAAATACAAAATGAGAAATTCATGAATTCAACAGAGCCTGTTAAATTTGTCAATTCATTAAAAGTATGAAGCGTAATCTGTGTTGATAATAATGAATGCAAAAACCTTAGTTTTCTGTTTATTAATTCTAACTGCAAAATATGCATTTTAGATCATGTCTTATAAGAAAAAGTTTTTTTTCTTTTCTTCTTCTTCTTCTTTTCCTTTCTTGAATAAGAAGCACACAAGTAGAAAGTATAGTATCATAAAAAAAAAAATTGTAAATTTGGTGAATCTCCAAGTCTTACACCATCATGAGTCCAAAAAAACTTTATAATAATTATGTCTGTATGTGTATGTGAAATAGCTCAAAACTACAAAGAAGCAAACGAATAAAGATCGGTATGGAGATTTTACACCTAAATCAGTGGTGGCGAATGTATGACTCGAGGGTCAGACACTGACCCACGAAGGTTTTTTTAATGACCCACGTATTATTCTTATAAGCTTAATCTTAAATAGAGAACAGCCAATCAAAAAATTAAAAAATAAAGTATTCGTATCTAATGTCGAATTTATAAAAAAGTATTTCCAAGTGGACTTTGTCTATCTGATTTTCTCTCGTATCACTGGACCTATGTGTGACTTATGAAAGTCGATCATAAACTTGGCAGGCATATCCTTTGGATTGTTGCACGGGTATGCACCAGCTCACAGTGTTGAACTAATTGTCAACTGTCAAGATTTTATATTAAAAATTTTTGGTGTTTCCAAATAATTGTTAACCTTTTCACCACACATCCCCCCTTTCCAAGTGACGCCACTGACTTAAGAGACCCACGGGCTAATATTAAACGAGATAGTAATGAACAAAATTAGACCCACTTCTGAAAAAGCTTCGCCATCACTTACCTAAATGGTATAACTGGGCCAAATCCGTCAAAGTGTACACTGTCTGTCTATCCGTGTGTATGCGAACATGATAATTCAAGAACTAAATCGATATATCAATTAGATTTGGTGCTTAGACTTGACTCCCAAATTTTAGATCTGTATCAAATACTGGACCTAATATGTCAACTGGAGAAAATACTGTTTGAAAATATAGACTCGATTCTCTTGGAATTATGAAAAGCCATCTTTTTTTAAGTATAACAGAAAGTCGAACGAAAAATACACCACTTTATTTCTCTAAAGATGACAAGAGAGTATAGCGAATAACAACTTGGCACACTATCATATACATTACTAGCTTCAGATAATGATACAGCTCGCTGCTATCTGTGACCATCAACTCGAGTCGTTTTCGACTGTAGAGAAAGTTGTCCGAAAAGTTTCAATTACCTACTGTACAACTGTAATTGAGAAAAAGCCGTAAGAAGGTGGAGTTAGAGCTAGGCACTAATCAGTAATTGACCTAAATAACGTCCATTCATAAATCAGCCAAATGGGTAATATGTCAACGGATTCATAAAAAATAACCTTAAGTGATTAAAAGTATTATTTAAATTCGCTGAAATGCTGCTTCTGAATCGATGCTTAAAGTTCAATAGTAAAGCAACACGTTGCGTGTGAAGGGGCCATAAAGAAATGCAAATGTGTTTTTAAAAGCAGCATTCTCTTTTTACCTTTATATTAATTTTTATTCTTAGCCAGTTCCTTTTTTTTCTCCTAATCTGTTTGAATTATTTCTTGTGCTATTCAAAATCTATTAATTTTTTTAGTATCGAAATATGTGCTCATTCAGCCTGTTCTAATGTCATGTATTGTTACCGAGTTTTCGAAATTGTTTGAGAGAATTTATTTATTTATTTTACCCTCCATATACAACAAGGTGTATGGCACTTACAAGTTAGCGGAGAAGATTCATAACATAAAATGTAGAAGAGAATTCAGTACAGAATTTTTCGTAACATGGAATAGAATTTAGAATAACATAAATTATATTCTGGAATATAAAATAAATAGCATTATTTTTAAATAAAGCACAGATAACATTTTTAGGACATAAATAAAATTGTTTTAAAACTTACTAAAACTATCTAAAACATAATAATACATAATTCTGTTCTAATAGCAAGGAATATAGAATAGAATTTAGAATAAGATCGAATAGAATTTAGAATTACATAGAATAGAATTTGAGGTAAACATAAACTACACTTATTTAGAACTAACATGGCATTTATAAACACAAAGGTAACCACAAAACATCAATGTAAAATGTAGGTAAATATGTGCCCTTCAAATAGTAAGTTCGTCACATTTGCACATGGAAATCTGAAATACATTTTTTAAGTTTCGAAAAGGCGAGTGTGTTCCTACACATTGCTTTGAACTAAATCTTCTTGCTGATTCAGTTGGCTCTTGTAGATGATAGTTAATAGCATTTATGCATTCAAAAATACACACTTAATGAACGACATCTGAAATTGCAGTTTGGGGAATTTGCAAATGCGGAAAATTTTGATATTCATATTATTATGCTTTTAGTGCATAATATGCACTAAAAAATTAAAAGAAAAAAAGTGGGGATATCGTTGCAAAAATCTCTCGTCTTCGCGATTATTTCTGTGGAGTATATTACGTGCTTTTTGGATTTGTGGTTTCAGAGGGATTTCGGATAACCCGGGTTTCAGTTAACCCGAGTTCGGTTAACCGGGGTTTTATTGTATTTCCATAAACGTGTGGTTGGCATACTATAAACTTGCAACGGACTATACAATTACAATGGAGTCAATGCATTTTTTCCTGATACACAACAAATACATCTTGTCGATTTAGTTTTCGAATCTTTTATTCTCTCTTTATAGTAAGTACTATATCACAGATGTGCAAGCGCCAAGTATAGCCGCAGTACTAGTCACAAGAGTTTACGTGCTTTGAAACATGATGATCTCTGGACGCGCAAGAGATTATTGCGATATCGGACGTCCACGAATGTGGTTGCTTTTTAAAAACTAGAACGGAAAAAAATGATTATTTTAAAAGTCGGAATTACGTTAACGATATTAAATGTTTGTAAATATTGTATATAATCTAAATTCTAGTTTTTAAAGATATTTTGAAAGTTAATGCCTTCTATACAGGGTTAGCCTAAATGATTCACTGGGTTTCAAAACACTGTGCATTGAGAGGGATACGGTCTGCAAAGACGGGCGATACATGACAAGATACATACACTCCCCAAGTTTCGAAGTCCACGGGGCTTCACCTCACTGGAGCACAATTGTCCGCGACTTTCTCAACAGAGAACTGCCACATCGCTGGATAGGGAGCGCTGGTCTGAATGATGTTCCTCTGTTGCCATGGCACCCAGGTCGCCAGATCTCACGCCATGTGATTTCTTCCTTTGGGGTTATGTGAAGGAGGAAGTTTATGTGCCCTCAATGCCAACAATGCTGCAAGCACTGCTGTTGTGACGGACATTGATGGAAACATGCTATTGAAAGTCTGGAGGGAACTGGATTACCGTTGGGATGTGTGCCGGGTGACTAAGGGCGCACACATTGAACATTTGTAGTATGTACCAGAAACTTAGTGAGTGTATGTATCTTTTCATGTATCACCCTTCTTTGTACGTCGTATACTTGTAAATAAAAAGTCCTTTGAAACCCGATGAATCATTTAGGCTAACCCTTTATTGTGAAACCAAAGGCTGCGGTCAAGTAGAAGTAATTTGAATAAACGAAGTGACGAAATTCCTAGTAAATTTAGGCCCAACAGATGATAAAAGTATTTACTTTCCCCATGTGACAGTGACTGCATAGACAAAACATTTTGTTTCCATAGTATTTTTCTCTTGATCCAAACAAAGAAGCATACATGAACATGAATCCCTACAAATTTTATGAAGTTCTTCAGAAAATTAAATTGCTGAAATTTGAATTATAGTCAGGCAAAAGTTTTCATATAATAAACAAACATATTTTTGACAAAAATTTCTTTTTCAATACTTTGAAACACTATAATCCGAAATCTAAATCCATAAATATCGTTTACATGCAACTGTGTAGGAGTGTGCATCACCAAAAATTTACTTATTAGCTAGAAATTTCTGGAAAACTGCTCGCTGTAGTGTAACCTCATCTCTAAACATAACTCTATAATAATATTCCTGAAAATAGTAAAATCATATGATATTCTGTTGTATACTGCTCTGGTAAATTTTTAGGGCTGTCTCCATCTGCTATTTCCTGAGTGGAGTGTATTTGGAGTCTCCTTCTGATTAGAGCTCTAGAAACTAATCGTGTTGTTAAAAGTAAACAGTAACAGTAATCGTGTTGTAAAAAAAATAAACAGTAGCAGTGATCGTGTTGTTTAAAATAAACAGTAACAGAATTCCACTCTGTCTTTCGGGAGAGGCAGAATTATTTTTTAGAGATATTTTCGATACTTACTGATCAACAATTTTTTTTAAAAAAAATTCCTTTGTTTCAGTGGCGTGGCGAAGAGCATCGATGCCCGGGCGTCATTTTTGGACGAAAAGGGATGCAGTGGCGTAGCGACTGGGGGAAAGGAAGTTATAGATGTCATAGAGTCAAAACATTACTGCCCTTTATTTCACTTTTTTAAGAAAAAACTGAGGGGGGTCTAAAAATAATATCATGCTCATGGGCGCCATTTACACTTGACGAGCCACTGATGACGATTGGGGTTTTAAAAAATCATATTATTCCCTGGGTGCCACTTTACCTCTCTACGCCACTGGTCACCGTGACAAAACTTTAAGAGGAGTTGGAACCCTAAGTCCGTTAACCCTAACCCTGTTACTTCGATGTACCTTTTCCCAAAATCTGTTATAGATTCATGTTTGAAATTTTTTATAGAAATAAAGTACACATTTCTCATTATACTGAAATGGGTTTGTGGTTAATTTTTAATTTTTTATAAATTTACAAAATATTTAATTAGACATAGTGAAATTTTACCCCATTTTGTCACAAAAAATTGTAAAAAAAAAGTTTTGTGTTTCTTTTAAAAAGACTCATTTCAGTATAATGAAAAAGGTGTAATTTACTTCTATAAAAATTTTCAAACATGAATCTATAACAGATTTTGAGAAAAGGTACATCGAAGTAACAGGGTTAGGGTTAATGGACTTAGAGTTCCAACTCCCCTTAATGAATTAATGTCACTTTTTAAAGCCAAATACGATAAAGGAGGCACTTACTCTCGCTACGCCACTCAAGGGACGCCGAGAAGACAGAATACAAGTGCGGCCTTTTCACGTTTTTAAATAGAAATATAATCAGAACTTAAAACAGAATGTTATGCCACAAGGGATAATATTCTGTCTATTCTTACTTGATGATATTGACCCTTTCTACGCCACTGTAAAAATATTGTGCCCCAGACGCCTTTTACGCTCTCTACGCCAATGCTAAAAATTGAGCCTAAGACGTAATTTACCCTCTCTATGCCACTGCAAAAATATTATGGCCTGAACTCTACTTACGCTCTCGCCGTCACTGCAAAAACTATGTCCCGGACTATACTTGCTCTCTGTGCCACTGCATTGCTGTCCTTCTGCCAGCATCTGTCTATTCATATTAGACGCGTGTTTGCGAAGCTTCTATAACGTTCTGCCGAGTACTGTCTTTAGAAACGCATTTCTTAAATATAAGACATCATATTTTTAAAAATGTTTTGATTTTAAACAATCGACGAAATTCTGCAGAATTAGACTTGAATCATCACAAAATATTAAAAAGTAAAGGGACACGCACACACAAAACTAAACAGAAATTCATTCCGCTTCGCAACGGCGACTCGCACGTGACCAACAAAAGGGTCATTTCCAGCAGGAAATCTACGGCTCCGGCACAGCTCCTTCTTTCATTTTCATAATTCTTCTTCAAGTTCATCTTTTATACACTTCCTGCGCTCTTGCACTTCAAAAAAGAAAAAAAGAAAAGTAAAATAAGAGATACAGACAACCGACCGACTTTCACGTAACAGTTTCGTCACGAGCTAAAGCATGAAAAGAAAAAAAAAGAAAAGAAAGAAACTAACAAAAAAGACAACCGCAACGCTATCTCCCAGCCACCACAACTCCATGTATACATTTAATGTTCATTAGTGCTGCAGAAGGTAGGCCCCGGGCCACTAATTGCAGGTTAGGTCTCAATAAGAGCAGCACCCCCCCTTCATCTTTTTTCAGGGGGGTGGCACAGTGGCAGATGTGACCTTTATTCCTAACAGACGCGTGCCTTGCCTAAATGTTCTCACGGCGATGTCCCCCCGCTGGGAACTGTCAGTCCTTTGGCGACATCCGAAAAGAACAGTCCATCGTTCATATTTTTGTTCTTTTTCTTCGGGTCCGAGAGAGAAGTGTAAAATTGGTACTTTTTTGTATTTCTCACGGTGCTTTCGTGATTATGGGTGTGGATGCCCAAGTAAGAGGTATTTCGTATTCAAATGACCGTAGAGGGGATTTGTTGAAGATTACCCCTCCCCTCCTTCCGATAACTTGCAATTACCAAGGTAATCGTTTCTGGAGATGAGGAGTGGTGACCGCACAAGAGATGTGGATATGTCATTTGTTTGGACCTTAATGTCATTTGACTTTCCAAACTCCCGATGATAAATAGTGGAGTGTAAATAAATTTAGTTTGATTAATGGTTCATGCTGCAGTGGCCTTCTTCTAGGCTTCTTTGTTGATTCAAATCAAAGAAGAATTTGTGCACAAATTCTGCATTTAAAATGTCATGATATCAATGAAATGAATTCGTTGAAATGGAGATTTGTTTGTAAATTTGTGTACAAGAATTCG
>BGPR01000409.1:329888-352231 GCA_013235015.1 Araneus ventricosus
TCGCATGTGAAATTTCATTTCTATGAACCTTGCATTTCTTGTTTGATTTCAAATGCAAACGGACAGACAGTCGTCCCTTTGATAAGTTTTGCCCAAAATTTGATACAGATCTAGAATTTTGGTGTAATGAGCACACAATTTCACCCACCAGTCTCGTTGCTGTTTGAGTTATCGTGTTCACACAGAGACATAATTCCAAAAATGGGGGTTTTTCTTCGTACTCAAAGAAGTCTAAAACGTGTAGATTCATGGAGATTTCGAGTTCGAATTTTTTATTGATTATAATACTTCATCATTGTACTATTCCTATTCTAGAAAGTAAAAAGATGTGTATAGTACCATTTCGCGGGGTTAAATAGTCTTGATTACGCTTCTAATGTATTTAAAGGTGACTGATATATTTGATCATAATTTAGTTTCAAACACAGGGAATCGATATTCTCTGTGATAAAATCTGCGCTTAAGGTGCAAGTTCTTTAATTTTATGTATTCCCTTTCATAGCCCTTTGGCGTATAGAAAATCATATTAGAAACTCATTTTTCCAATTAGAATGCATACAACTTCCATTCTGAATAAAAACTTCAGGTATATTGTAAAAATTAATATCACTGAAAACTTTGCTAATACGTGAATTACGATAAAATCACGAAGCTATATAGTTTATTCTAAAAATTTGTAATATATTAATTGTCAATATTCTTGTAAGCTTATTAAATATGGAGACAAAAAATGTGTCTGTTTCAAGAATTTTGATATTTTTTACTCAATGTCCTTGTAATTCATATTTAGTGATTTTTGTAAGCATGAGAGAGCATTTTAAACAATGGTGAAAACATCGAATGACCGCATAGAACTCGGAACATTCACTAACCTTGAGAAAATCGTAATCTTAAAAGTGGTTATTTTAGCATTTAATTAATAAGCAATTCAATCGCGCACTGACACATATCCATTAAATAAGAGATGATTATCACAGCCTTATTTATAAACTGGGTTAAAATATTATGTAAATGTGTTTCCATGATTTCAATGGGTGTTTCGTTTTCCTATTAAACATAAAATAAGTATTAAAAAGTATCAAATTTCAGGGAACTTTCATTATGGTTTCTACCCAACAAAGATAGGCTACTGTCCAATCTATTTATATTTGTCGATGCTCTGGAACAACGAACAGAAAAAAAAAGAATGGCGATAAAACAGACAGCTTTGAAATTTTAATTAATATTTTAAAAGGTTCTTGCCCATGCAGCATTGATGCGATAAAAATAATTTCTTTCTGTCTCTTTTGGTTTTTTTAAATTCTTCATTCAGTGACGTTTGGCAGCCAATTAAATCTCCAAAATAGCGCAAACCTTGAACTTGACTTTTGGCCGTGCAATTTCCACGAACCCATCCTCCTCCTCCTAGAATCGATGGGTATCAAGTCTTGGATTTCGTCACTCCCTCTGAGATCGCCGTCCCTTCCCATGCTATCACCTGGCTCTCACCGGAATCACGTGCCCCCCCCCCCCCTTTCTCCCGATTACCGGCAACAGATTTTCCCCCGCCCTCTCGTCGTCATGGCAACCATGAATATTTAAAGTGACCAGGTGCTAATGGAGTCCCTGCGATCGATACTAGCCACGTGAAGCAACGCTTGCCACTTGCCCACTGTCCGACTAACTGTCCGGTGGTCGCAGGTGTCTTGAGGGTTATATCTGTGGTTAGTGTGCATTAAGGTGGCGTATCCTGAGACAATTTCCTTCGAAAACTTCAGAAATTCGAAGCATTCTGTAGGCTTTGAGTTAGCTTTTTTGCTATCTGGATTGGAAATTTAATGGCAATCTCCAATGGCAGAAGACTAGGGATTGTAATTGTGTATCTGCAAATGTTGCCATCTACATTTTTTTTCACAAATAAGCTTTTTCTTTCAAAGATTTTAAGTCCATTTGATCTCTTTACCATAAATCACATAATGAAAGACGCAGCCGAAATGCTTCAAATGCCGTGCAGTTTCTCATTCCTTTTTTTTATTTTTAACATCATTTTGACTATAAGTGGCTGAAAATTCTTTTTCCCCCCACAAATTTTCTCTTTTGGAAATGGCTACTTTTGCAGCTTTACGACACACTTAATAGTTGTGGCAGAATTTTTAGAAAGCGAAAATTTTGACAGCTTGTACCTGTATCAGTCTTTAAGACTTACAAGAAAGTAGACACAGTTAAACTATTTGGACAGCAAACATTTTACAAAATTTACTAGATGCTTAAATCAAGGTATCTTAAATTGGGGATCGGAACCCCAAGTGAGGTCGATACTGTTCTCACAGGTCTCTCTTGTTTTAGATTCTTCAGCTAAACTTTGAAGCTAGTCAAAAAAATTATCTCGGCTTAAAGACATTATTAAAACTCACTAAATTACAATTTTTAATTGAATTTTCTTATAGCTGTCATCAGTTAACTCATAATGTTTTTATTTATTTTTGAAGTACGGGATAGTGGCAAAGTCTTTCTAGAAAGAAAGAAGCATGAAATTTTTTCAACCTGGAAAGGAGATCACGAGTGACAAGAGTTGAAGAGTTGAATATCATTAACCCTTTCGCTACCAGCGTCACACTTATGTGACATCCCTATCTTCAGAACTGAGCCGGCGTCACACTTATGTGACATCCCTATCTTCTTAACTAAGCCCGACGTTACAAATATGTGACGGATATCATATTTAAATTATAAAATGTCAGGTCTGGCTGTTTGCTCCAGAGGCCCTGGTCTCGAATGGTTTGATATAAGTATTCTTCGTTCTACCCATTAATTAACAACACATCGTCAATTCTTTTGTTTTGTTTAAGGGGATATACGATTGTTAAACCTCGAAAATTTTCGATTTTATGAAAAAAATATATATTATTTCCCTGTCTTTTCTGAACAATTGAAAACAACCCGCGTTAAAAAATTCCCATAATTATGAAAGTTACGAAGGAAAATGTATCAGCTACTCAACGTAAACATTGAATATGGCCATATCTTTAAAGCGCTATATCTCAAAATGTTTTCTTTTATTATTATTATTGCGCGCACGATATCTCAAGAACTATTGAATATTTATATATAAAATTTTTACTGAGTATGTATTGTGCTATGTTCTACAAATTGAACCACAGTTTTGTACATACTTTCTCCAAAGAAGTTTTTTTGGGGGGTGGGGGGAGAGAAATGTTGAAATTTTTAAAAAATTAACATTTTTATTTTAAATTGGTATATAAAATAATTAAATTTAAATGTCAATAACTTGAGGTTCAGTTCCTTAAACAGGCTGTTTGGATTACTTAGATACCCAAAATATTGCGTTTAGACCAATATTTTATCCGTAATCATGCTCGCAAGGTGACTATCTCATTTTTTCTCCAAAAATTATATCCATATTTATTACTCTCTCAAATAAATACATATCAATATTAAAATTTGAAAATCTTTGTGCAATAACAGAAAGAACAGATAATTTTCTAGGAAAAAAAGTTAGTATTTGAAATGTTTTGTTTTAGAGATATAATGTATCGAATTTGACAGTTTTCCCTCATTCCTCGGAGATTTAAAGGGTGTATACGTCCCCTTAAATGTATAACTGTATATGAAATTGAGCAAATATTTTCTCACTAATGGAAAAAGTTGAAGTCCGGATATAAAACGAAATGAAATTCAGGATAGCTGCATTAAGGGGAGAAAAAACAGTCGGAAAGAATACCAAAGATTTTCCTGCAATAAGAATAAATTTTTTTTGCAGTGACAATCATTTTTATAGAGCGCCGCATTTGGTGATGCATAATCAAGGTATGAAATTTCGGTTCAAAATTTCATAAACTTCCTGCCTGTGGAGTATTTGCAATACAGAAGTTTCGTCTACATTGCTTCCGTTGGGCAGGTGAAATACTGAGCAGGTGAAATTTCAAAACAATTGTCAAATTGTGCTTCAATTGGTGGCGTATCTTACTGAAATGGTTCTTAAATTCCGGTCCCCAAAAGAGGCCTTGTGCCATCCTGGACTGCTGCTTCGATCATTTTCCAATAGTTAAGAGAAGACATCTTCACTCTGAACTGAGTTGAAACTCTAAGCCGTATTTTAAATTGAATCAGCAATTTGAAGAAAGGAACGAGTCCAAAATCTCTTTTCTCGAGGTAATAAATAATAATGATAATAATATCTCTATTTTTCTTATTTGTTTTTTTAACAGAACATTTGTAAGAGATTCTTTACATCGGTGTTTTACTTACTGCTTTTCGTCCTTTTCTACAGCTGACAATAAACGTCTTCTAGCATCAAACTAAATAAATGGCCGTTCTGCTATCAAAAATAATTTATTTGGCTATATACAAAAGAAAGTCGTTTAGTCGTACAAGAAAATTTGAAGAACTGTTTTTTAAAGCTTAAAATATTAAATCAATTGCAATCATTCCCAGTACGTGCGCAGACTGCGCCTGGAGAAACAAAATTTCTAAAAATAATGATAGCCGTAATCAGCTCAGTATTTGAAATATCTATCAGTATTTGAAAAGACTGAAAACTGAAAACAATTTCGTTACAGTCTATATGATAACACACGATTGGCTGATGCTTGTTCTTTTTTTCTAACTGCTAATTCAGTTCTCCTAAATTATTTGCGTCGAGATTATTTTCGTGACCTCCCAATTAGTACCAATTCTGTCCATCTGATCTTTATTTCACCTTAAACTCCCACTTGGGGGCACCACGAGCACGTGGATGAGAAACTCTCCTGGCACAGGGTGCAGTAATGGGGGATTGAATCCTCCCTCCTGCTATAGTACGTGCTTCCGTCGGGAGGGATCGAGCCGTGGCGGATGACTACTAGGACTCCGGCCTCAGTACTCGAACTATTGCAGCGGCTGTCATTCAGTTTCATCCGGATGCTAGAGCAGGGCGGGGTGACTCAGTTTTCTGATTACTTCACCTTAAGGAACGGGATCTTTATCGTGGCATGAATCCTTTCATTTCTCTAGTTAAGGGGAGTTGGAACCCTAAATCCGTTAATCCTAACCCTGTTACTTCGATGTACTTTTTCTAAAAATCTGTTATAGATTCATGTTTGAAATTTTTTCATACAAGTAAAGTACATCTTTCTCATTATACTGAAAAGAGTTTTGAAAAAAAATTTCAAAAATTTATTTTTTGAAAACTTTTTTGTGTCAAAACAAAAAATGTTAATTTGGACACTTCGATGTACCTTTTCTCAAAATCTGTTATAGATACATGTTTGAAACTTTTTATACAAGTAAAGTACACCTTTCTCTTTATACTTAAATGAGCTTTTTCTAAAAAAAACTCAAAATTTTATTTTTTACAATTTTTTTTTTTGTATCAAAATAGGGTAAAATTTCACTATGTCTAATTAAATATTTTGTAAATTTATAAAAAAATAAAAATTAACCGAAAGCTCATTTCAGTATAATGAGAAAGGTGTACTTCACTTGTATAAAAAGTTTCAAACATGTATCTATAACAGATTTTGAGAAAAGGTACATCGAAGTGGCCAATTTAACATTTTTTGTTTTGACACACAAAAAAAATTGCAAAAAATAAATTTGGAATTTTTTTTCAAAAATCATTTCAGTATAATGAGAAAAATATACTTCACTTGTATAAAAAAATTTCAAACATGAATCTATAACAGATTTCCAGAAAAGGTACATCGAAGTATTAGGGTTGAGGTTAACGGACTTAGGGTTCCAACTCCCCTTAAAGGCTATGCAAATTTTTGTATATCCTGAGTTCCGTTTCTCTTTATGTCAAAACTCTTTTTTATGAGGAAATTCCCTCTTAGTAAAAATTAACGTCTTTTCTATGTAAAATTAGAAATGATTTTTAAATTTAACTTAATTCTGATGTGGAGATGCCAGATTCTCACTGAATCAACGGAAATCCGGAAATTTCTCTCTATTACCCTATTGCCTCTAAAGTTTTGTGACAGTGCATATGAGTAGAATGCTTGTAAGTTTTTGTAACGAATATTTTTGGGCTGAAATGAAAGCCTTAAAAAATAAAGAAAAAATGTTTTAATTTCTTGTTTCAGTATTGCTTGTTAGGTAACAATGAAACAAAAAGTGTTAATTTAGACGGGTTTTTTTTTTCCTCTCTTACTACGTTAGTTTTTTCTCTCTTGAAATAAATGAACGAAAATCACTTGTGTTTTTGTGTCATGCTTGCCCAGCAATTGTTTTTTATTTTACTGAAACAAATGCGAACATTTTCACAACTGATGCCTGTTTCGGGAACAAATGCATCGAATTCCTTGAATGTTACTGTCAAAAAATTTTTATCATTCTAATTTCTTAAGAAATTGAACCAAAAACTATATTTTCTGTCATGTTAATATAATGGTAACAATTCATCTTCACGTGATGCACGTCAAGTACTTCGCACCAATCTAATTTTTGAATCCATTGCAAATCTTGCAGTAGGGAAAAGGCTGTAACCTCTCAGAGCAATGTATAACAACATGCAAATAGAAGTTTGATGACATGCAGGTGACATTTCGTGACTCTAACATAAAGTGAACTGTCTCCATTGAATAATCTATCATCATTGGCTTTTATTAAAATGACTCGTTTTCTATAACATGACAAACTCGTTTTTTCACTTAAATAAATTCAAATAAAAAAAATTTAATTGAATAAATTTAACTTCATTTTAGAATTTCACCTCTAAAGGGTTAAACGCTTTTTTATTTTTTATAGAAATGGCTTAACTGTGGAAAAATGACAAGGTTACTTCGAAATCTGTCGTCTGACGGTTCAAATTGCCCACA
Organism: Araneus ventricosus; assembly: GCA_013235015.1. NCBI lineage: Eukaryota > Metazoa > Arthropoda > Arachnida > Araneae > Araneidae > Araneus > Araneus ventricosus. The sequence goes on from BGPR01000409.1 coordinate 336,686, forward strand.
CGTGTCTTTCATGCGAATGATTTTAAAACCGCAAACATCCTTTGTGTTGCTACTGGCTTTATCAAAGCGACTCGTCGCAGAACAAAAAGATCTACCTCAGGCATGTAATCATGCTGACCCTGCGGCGATTTCGACCGGACACTTGTTTGATAGTAGCAGCATCTCTAACCTAACCCAAACAGCGATAATATCATGTTAATGGGTTAGTGATGCATCGCAATTTCCCACTCACTGTGAAAATTCTCATCCGTTAAGGACAGAGTTCGTTTTATCACACGTGTGATGTCATTTTTTGTGGTTAAAAAACTTATCTTCGGGACCATTGTATTTAAATATCAAAGTATTATTTAACGTAGAGCGAAAAATTATTTAAATGTGGGAGCGAATTAAAGAGGGGACAGAGCATTTGATTTGTTTCGTTATATAACGTACCGTTTTGAAGCAACACGAAGACTATATAGGGACGGACCTCGTAATTTTGAGCCGCGGTTAGATGACGATGACGACACCTGAGCTGACACCCTCTCTCCAAAATTCCGCACTACACCAGCGGGACGACGTTTGACCCTCTACGTTTGATTTAACCTTCTGAGCGCCCAATTATTTTGAACTTTTGGCTATCAGGTTAGAAAACTTGGCTTCTAAAGGAAATGAATCGATCTTTTTTGTATTTAATTATATCTTTGAAATCTTAAGAACACTTTATCCATGGTTGTTTAAGAAAATATACATATGAATACGAGCTACCTGCTTTTGAACTGAACATGAAAAACGACGTTTGCCCCGCTCGGAGGTTAATGCCCAAAAGGCCCACATATACGGGTTTCGAACATGGAACCCTCTGGACCCGAAGCCGAAAATCCTAGGGTTTCGAACATGGAACCCTCTGAACCCGAAGCCGAAAATCCTATCACTAGACCACCGAAGCCCGCAAAGCAATTGAAAAGCTCACGTTTAGTGAAATTTTTGATCCTAATAAGTATCTATCAGTAAGAGTGTTCTTCCTCGACTTTCTCATATACTCACACTATACGGCCCATTCTGTGTTTAGCTTCGTAATATAGTGAAGAGAATCTTGTATGCATTTTGCGCCACTTACCTTTCATTCATTTGGTACAAAACTTGTTATAAATCTATTTTTTGGCGTCGAAACATGGACTGAATACCTGTTATTTGGCTTGTTGTGTTTTTGATTTATTATGTTTACATACACATGGGTAGACAAACAAAGAGTCTACTTGTTGACAGTTTTAGTCCAAAATTAGTCACAGGTCTACAATGTCGGTGCAGATATCTTATCGTCGTCGTTCAGGCAGAAGTCACTAAATCCACAAGACCTTTTTGACGGGCTACTGCAGTCAATTAGAATTTGTAATTAATCATTTAGCGATAGAAATCTATTATCTACGCATCAGTAAATCAACCGTAGGAGTTAGAAATCTGTTATGTAATTTTTTACTATTGATCATAACGACTCAAAATGTGACGGTATGCAATATGGATTTTTGGAATCTCAGTGTGATTTTAGTGCTTTTGTAATCGCGTGTTTTATTTTTAAAACATTTATGTATTTAAATTTTACAACTAATGTGGTTTTGAGCTTTGAACTTTTGTATTCGCTGCAGTTACTTTTTTTCCCCTTTATGTTTTAATTCACTTCGTGGCTTGTGTTCTTTGTGTGTTTTTGAACATGCGCTCTGTAATTGGAGTCATCTCTGTAGTCTGCTTTCTACGAATAAATGAATAAAATGAATTAAGTTTAAGTTGACCACATCTCGAAATTATATTTTTGGACTTGGTGACTTCTGCTTGAACAACGACGATATTGACTCGTCTAGCTTGCCGCGTTTTTAAGCCACCGCTTTCATATACGTACGAATAGATAGATCGACAGACAGACAATCCGTTGATGGATGCGATTTAAAGGAGGAGGCTAAAGTATACTCCTGAGATTTAAAAAATCATGAATTCAGTGGTGTTTAGTCTTTAAAGTTGCTAGAATACAGTGGGGATTTTTTTTTAGCATGCAAAACATTCTTTAAAAGTTATTTCCCTTAATATTCTTTCAGTATTAATAACAAAGAAAGCCTGGAATTTTTGTATTTCGTCGCTAAACAAGCAACAACATCTATCTCAATATTTTGAAATTTCAAAGAGGAAGAAAATGCTGAATTTTTCGCAACCAATAACGAATATTTCTGATTGTTTTTACTTTTTTTTCATATCTGAGTATCATAATTGAGTATTTTCTTCCTCTTTGAGATTTCAAAAAATTGAGATAGATGGTGTTGCTTGTTAAGCGACGATATGCAATATAAGTAAACTACCCATAAAAAAATCTAAAACTTCCAGATACTTTTTATTTCATATTGGAAGCGTATAGGAAGATTGATTTAACACGAGGTCAAATTTTTTATGTGTATGCGTGTACATTTTGTGTCCAAAAGTGGGCAAGCAACAATACAAATGTAGGCCAACTCCTTTGACATAAATCTACAATTTAGAACTAAAACCATATTTTAAATTTCATTCATCTACTTATTAATATAGTATAGTAGTAATATTAACTCTATCGATGCGGCAACGTCCCAAACGTCTCTTCAAGCAAAAGACGGCGGCCGTCTGCAACGTCCGACTATCACTATAAAATTTCCACCCCCTTTCGTTAATTGTGATTGATACCGCAGCGCGCGCTTTCTTCGTTAGAGGGGCTTGCTCAGATGAGTTTCGGAAAAGGTCTTAGAATAATGACCGTACCAGCTGTCATAGCGGTTTTTGAGAGGGGACGTGAATTTCCCATATGTTTGAAAGAGGAAAACGGGCGCTCCCGTATTTTGAAGTCCCTCTCTTCCAATGGTCTTAGGAACCAGAGGGTTAATATATAGTAATAAGCAGTAATATAGCATACTTTTTAATATATATTCATCCACTTATTATAATTAGCTTTATTGAGTAATCGTGTTCACACGCATGTGGAATTCCCGTTGACGGATTTCCTCCAAAATTTGACAGAAATCTACAATTTCGGTATAAAAACAAACCAAATATGATCTATCCAGCTTGTTGCATTATTGAGTTATGGTAGAGCGTTCACAGACAGACATAATTCCAAATACTTTTTTTTCCGGACTCAGGGAGGTGAAAACGTGGAAATACATCAAATGACGAGGGCAATTTTTTTGATGATAAGAATACTTTTTTCGTATACTTCATGTACAAGAAAGTAAAAATCATTAGCACTATCATTTTCACATGAAACATTTTATTAAATATATCGAATAATGATATCAAATGAAATTTCGTTTCATCTTTTTATAATCATTATCGTTAATAAGAATTTACCTGCTGATAAACAAACTGATAAGGTTCAGGGTTGCCTGCTATATTGATGACATATATACTCTCGGCGTAAAGAAGAACTAACGAAAAAAAAGAGGAAATTATAAATATAAATATGTAAAGTGTGGTAGTTATCCACAGAGAATTGTATGAAAACTTATCGACACAAAAAATGGCTTGTTAAGTCTCTGATGATGTCATGTCTTTCATTTGTAATGTTCGTAAACAATTTTCGTTTGTTCATATGGTTTTCATACTAGGTGTATGCTTGGTATCACAATAACATTTTCTGAAAGAAAAAACAGGGATCATCGCAAGGTATCGGTAAACGGAGTATTCGTTCCGAACAACCCAAAAATTTGTCCCACTGATATAGTGTGGAAGTTTAGAGACATGGATGCTGGCTTAAATGTCATCCTCGTCTTCAGACCACCAGATTCAAAATCTCCAAGGTGCATTCCAAAAGTCTTCGTTAGCTTCAAAATGGGGTGTCAATCCAACTGAAACTAAAATGCAGTTAGTTTGTTTCAAAATACTTAAAGGTGAAAATTCTACAGCTTTATGAATATCATTTCTAACATCTTCGTTTGAAAAACATCAGGTTTGCAAGTTCCAAAATTTACAAGACAAGTTGTGCAGGATCTTCTGCAGGAGGCATTCGGTTTGAAATATCTGATCACACACACCCTGTTCATTGATTCATACTTTTATCTTCTTTCTGTGATACAATGGCTGCTTTAAAATATAATAAAGTAAAATTCATCAGACCATGAAATCCTTTCCATTGTGTTTCTGTATATTAATCATCCCCTGCACATTTTAACATCTGTTTCTTGTTTTTGATTAGATGCCTCTGTAGAATTTTCTTCTCAGTCCACGTCCCCTGTATACGGGAACGGATGTTATTCTTCTTTACTTGAAAAGGTTAACTATCCTAGTGGTCATTACTTGAGTTCTTCAATCCACCAAGAAAAAGTGGGTTCCGGTACGAAGTTGGCGTGCATGGCATTTTCATAATGATAATAAACTACTTTCAAACATAAAAATAGTACTCTAAGGGATAATATTTTGTTTCTTTGATAAAATTGGACAATTCGGTATCATGGTAATTATGAATAGCTTTATTTAGTTCTGCTATAAACCAATAAACTTTTTTAAAAACAACGCCGAACCAAAGAGTGTAAAGCTGCTTGTAGAGCTGACGAGGAACAGAATCGCCCCAGTATGCAGGACGACGGGTAGCCCCGGATTGCAAATCCATGTGGATCCTGTAAACATACGTATTTTATTCAATCCAATTAACAAATTTATAAACTTCGCCAACAGTGATGGCAAGACAACGAAAATCACAACAAATGTATAAGCAATTAAATAAAAGCATTTCAAAACAGATATAAATAAGCATTTCATTTAAAAAAAAAAGAAAAAAGAAGAGTCATACATGGAGAAAACCTGAAGCTCAATAAAAGTCTTATATATGTTAAATCACTGGTATTGTCAGTAGCAATGAAATTCCTGATATAAAAAGATGTGGTGGAAGTCTATACTTACCGGTTTTTGATTAGTTTGTTATTCACAACCAATGTACTACGGAATTTAGAAAGAATATACTCATAAGAATTTTTGTCACGATGGCGTCAATCTTTTGAGCTTATTGTCGATATTCTCGCCATATCCGACAGAAGAAACAAACGTATCCGGGAACGTACGTAATGTTATTATATGATATGTTAGATGGGTTTTTCTTGGGAAAAAAGAGCCGTCAATGAAGGAGTCTATTGTAGATTTTCAATTAGAAAAATTAGATTTATTTCATTTATAGAATAATGTAATGATAAGTTTTTAATCTTCCAATTTCGATCATGCACAACCCTATACGGTCGCATCATTCGCAAAAGCCTTTCTGTCGGTTCTACTTACCACCTTTTATAACATTTTTTCTTTCATTTTTTTCTGCCTAATAACTCCAAATAAATCGATCCGATTGCTTAGTAATAAGTTATTCTAAGTACATGTCCTCTCTGATGGCTTTGCACAAGTGGGAAGACATTATTTTTTCAGTCAAAGAGTTTAAAGATCCTTGTACCCGTGTCTTACGTTTTTTTTTTTTTTTTCCATCCATCAAACTTCTTGTTGGCATCAAACCAATCAATCAAATAATCTTTTACCGAAGTACTTCCTGCTTTAAAAAAATGTCTTGGAAATTTGAAAACCTAATTTCAGTTATTTCTATCATATTTTCCCAAGTATTTTATTGCCAATCAGTCATTTATATCTTACAAAAATGAAAACAGGTCTTTTTCCCGAAGACATCAAATATCTTGTCATCAGACATCAAACGTCACTGGCGTTATGGAATATAGCTAACAGATGCATTGCCTGCAGGCACCCTTTGATTGGAAATATGAAAGTAATCATCGGTTTGTACCTTATTTGAATCTGTAAATATAAGTCGCTGCTCTTCTTTTATTCGTCTGCTATGTACCTAGTTATTAATTCCAGATACAGAATTCATATGGTTCTCTTTGAGTGCATACAGAGGCGAAAGAAAATTTTAATTTGATTAAATGAACTGGAAATTAAAAAAATTCTTTACATTCTGAAATGTGATATTTTCCACTATCAATACAGATATTAATCGTAACTGAATCATCACAATACATCGCCGCACACGAAAAAATGTTATGTTTAAACCATTATCTACCAATGTCCCCTTTATGGGATGCTTGTTTTCACTTAAGCAGTGAGATTTTTAGCTTTGATTGTTGCATCTGAGTGTTGAGGTGACTGCTATAAATCCAATAAAAATATTTTGTTATTTAAAAGATAATTAATTCTAATTGAAAGTTAATTAATCAGTTTAATTAAAAATTTCAAAAATAGCATTTTCTTTCATATTTCATTCATGTTATTATATTAATGTAACTTTTTTTTGAAAAGTGATATAACAGAGTTTTGGCAGATAATGGTTTAAAGGTACTTATTGCCCATAGGAAAAATAAGGACTATGAGAAATGCGCATTTCTTATTCATTTAACTAATATTTAAGCGAAATCCGTCTCCCATTATAGATGAAGTGTGATGATTGTTAACGCCTTCATGTAGGCACTTATTTAAAATTCTGATTAGATGATGCACCCTATTTAAGACATTTATTGCTGTTTAAATCCGTATAAAAGAGTTAAGGACATCTTAGATACCTAAGCAATTTCCAGCGAGTTTTGTGTTTAAAATGAATTGCTACTTTGTTTTAATACCAAAGTATATATATCTAAAAAAAATCTGTAACTCAATGCAGACACGTCACTGAATGTGAAGTGGTTAGCTATTAATAAAAATCAGCTGATGGGTGTTTTTTTCTACATTAAAATTTAGGATATCATCTCTGCAGTGACATCATCTGATTTTTATTCCATAACATGATTATCCCGATTTGTGTAGGATTTTTTACGAAAAGAAAGTGAAGTAATCTCAAACAGATTAAAACTAAATATTGAAAATAAAGCGTTGCTTGCTGTGATTGAATAACAGTTTGTTTATAAAAAGAAAGAGAAATTAATATAAGTTGATGTGCAATTTCTTTTCTGTCTATAGAATAAGACACAAAAGAGGATAGATAGTAATCAGCACGCTTCCAAAAATTAAAACAGCTTGCATTTCTTTTCATAAGTATCAAGTCTTTGGTTAAATCTCTAACGTTTTTTTTAACTTATTAAAGGTTAATTAGTGTTCAGCCATAGGATATTCAGAAAATATCTGGCCTATGTGGGAAGGGTCAGACTTTTTTTTCCAAATAACATTTGTCTGGAAATGATAGCTTGAAGATTTGAAAAGTGAAAGAAAAAGCAGGCTAAATGAAACTTTAAAAATCTTTTATTTAATTCATTTTTCTTTTTAGACTGGATGGTAAAACAGCTACGCGCAGGCAAGCATCACATGGTTCACGCATGGATCTCTGTACATTTTCAAACATTTCAAGTGTAAGCCATCTATTTCCTGTAGTCTGGCACCGAGATTTTGATCGCAGTCCATGTGTCCCTTAAAAAAGAAACCCAAATATGTCGAAAATGGTGATCGTGATCACCAAATAACAGGTTCATCTGGGCCAATCTAGTAGTTTCAGCATCTAATCCTGATTTGAATAGCATCCTCTACAACTTAAATGCAGTATTTCTGAACACATATTCCATGAAAAAAATTTTTTTTTTATTTTTCTACTACATTTTTAAATTAAGCCAGTTACCTTAAAATCACCCTGTATATGTTATCTTATTAATATAATTTTGTTACACTCACCATGTAATTCATACAGAAATCAACCCGAACTGGCGCGAAGCCATCCGATATATCAGAATGACGGTCGCTATACTAGCTCAGTGATAGTGCGGAGGCATGCACTATCACCGGCAGAGGGCAAGCCCCAACTATTATTGTACCCGCCAGGGAAGCGAGATCCCGCTTACTTATCCGGCAGCTTCTCATCCACTTACTTGTGGTGCCCCCCTGCAGTGGTATATATTCATCATGCAACATGAATGCAACAGTCATTGCAAGATATTATTAAAATGTTATCCTTTTTGCCCTACTTTTCAATAAAAAGGAGAGTACAAAAACAAAAATATGAAAGAACGAGAGCAAAAGCAAATCTAAAGCTCAATAGAAGCTTGTATATGCAGTTGGAAAAGTTGAAAGCACAAAGATCAATATAGATCAATATACAAAATTATTTAAAGTTACAAACTTAAGAACTGCGGAAAATATAATATATAACGATAAATTCAAATTATAAAATATAATCGATACCCACAAGATGACTGATTACTGGTAAATATTTTTTAAAGTAAATCCTCGCTTAACAAGCAACACCGCCTATCTTTAATTTTTTGAAATTTCAAAGAGGAGGAATTTTTCGCAACCAATAACAAATATTTCTGAATTTTTTTCCCGCATGTGGTAGGAGCATGGAAGCGCATGTTCATATCAGATGCTAAAAAAATTTTCAGAAATATTCGTTACTAGTTGCGAAAAAATCCTTCTCTTAGAAATTTCAAAAAATTGAGATAGGCGGTGTTGCTTGTTAAGCGACGAAATGCAGTAAGAGATATTTAAAAAACCCGTTGGTGATTTTGTTTATTTTTACCTTCATAAATATGCAAATATCGGTAAAGTAATTTATATCATTTAAAGATAGATAATAATCAATAACTATCAGTTACCCTATCTGTCTAATCAAATCTTTAATGATATATGGCGTGGTAAGGCCAACCGGAAAGGTATCCATTCTGAGATGGCTTTATTAAGGACTTTATTATGGTATTAAATCTGCAAAAGATGGGCAAAGAGATAAATTTCCCACAGGTAACCTAAAAAACGGCAAAACGTCTCATTCCCACAAAAAACAAGCAAGCCATTAGCATAAAATCCATTAGAGTTGTGCCCTAGACGGTTATTTCGCACTAATTAGTTAAATAAAGATAACAACCCTAGACAGTTGTGTTCTGCTAAATTAATGAGGTATTATATAAATTATACGTAAACACCGGAAACTGACGAACACAGAACTTCATTATTAAAATCATTCGCAAAAAATGATTAGTAGCTGCAAGGCATGACAACTGGGCGTGGACTTGCGAATTCTGACCGCCGGCCTGTTTGATCGGTGTGGAATTTTAGGCGGTAATGAGTAGAGAACAAGGGGATGGGGCATCCAGACACGAGGCTGTTAAGGGGTGAGTTGGGGGTCGAGATAAACGTTTCCGCCCAACTGGGATATAACACGAGCACAGGAAGAAACAATGTTTCCGTTCTAAAATGGAATATGAGGGGTCATCCGCAGCTGTTGGGGGATGGGGGCCTCTCTCTCCCTGCTTCTGGAACACCACCGGAAAAAGAAGGGGAAAAATAAATTGCAGTTTGAAATGTGTCTAGTTCATGGCTGTCCAGTTTTTTTCTTCAAAAAAAATTTAAGTAAAAAAAAATCCTTAAAAAGCAACTACTTCATTGCATACCATAAAAACAGAATAACGTTGGTCAGAATATTAACAGAGCAAAATATAATAGACTCCTTTTATTATGTTATTGTTCCCTGTTGCTTATTCTCTCAAATTTTGAACATGCTTTATTTCGGACATTAATATATATGAACTTTCCTGGTCTAAAATCTCTCTCTAATCTTTGCGTTTACATATACGAAAGTTGTTTACCTGTCTTTTTACCTTAGTTTTTAACCTGGTTGTTAACCTACCTATTTGAGAAAACAGTTACCGACGCATATCATACAGAATCACTATGAGTCTTAATTTTAGTCCTTTTGATATGCATTCTTCATATCGTCATTTTTCTCTCTTTTAATTTTGATTTTTCATTATGTTAAATTTTACTTAGTAATAATTTGTCATTTTTCAAAATTGCTCAGATTTTTAAAAAATTGAAAGGGGCCATCCACAAATGATGTCACGCTTGGAGGGGTTCGTGAAATTGTGACAGTTCGTGACAAGGGGGAGGGAGGGGGGTAACAAGAAGTGTGACATCACACATTTTGGTTAAAATAAAAACATTTAAAATCAGCAGATAAAACTTTGAAGTTATTTTGAAATTACCAGAATTTGAGGGTATTTTCTTTATCGGGACAAAAACAACTTTCAAGTAATTTTTTTCACTTATATTCCTTTCTTTTCGAAAAAGGCATTCAGGGTAGGTTCTGAGAATATGGTAGCAGCAGAAATTCTTCACCATTAGAAGAAAACCTTCCCCTACTCACAAATTAATTACACATTATTACACAAAGTTCATTACACGTAGTCATTAAAACACATAGTTAAAGTTTAAAAACAAAATTTGAAATATGATCTACAACGTAATGCTTTGCTTCTGAACTGCAAGTGTATGTTTATGTAATATAGCGTGACATGTGGTAAGGGGGGGAGGGGGTATGGTGAAGTGTGACACTTTGTGACAAAGAGAGGAGGAGGTCAAAAATATTGATAAAAAGTGTGACATCATTTATGGACAGCCCCAAAGCTAAAATTATACGAGCAATAATCATTAATTGAAAAACACCACAAAGGCTTTCAGGCGCAATTTTATAATATTATATTTAAGAGATTCGCCATTTTCATTAATTTACTGTGTTGACAAAAAGGTTCATTTACTTATGATAAATATTTCATTGCATCCCAATGAATATGAAAGAGTACTAAATATTTTCATGTATACATAAAACGATTTTTCAAGTAAAAAATATGTTCTGAGATTTCTCGAAAGAAGATTTTCGATAAGCCTCAAAATAGTGATCCTTAAATTTTAATCTCTTGTTCTTGGCTTTCTCTGTCAATTCTTCTTATCATTGCAATTTGCTTAATGAAATATTTAATGCCAATAATTTTAAAATGTTCTTTATTCATCTTTATATACGTGTGTACTTAATTTTGCGGCTATTCGTTACATATCTGTCAGCTCAATACAAGTAAATTAGTACAAACCATTCTCATTCATGAATTTCCAATGTAGTCGACAATTCTATTTCTGTTATTTGACATGCAACACTTACATATAAAACCCACACAAAGCAAATATTACCGAAAAAAGCCCCTTTATAGCACAAAAGACGAACAAAACTCTATTTGCTTTATATCCATTTTTTACTAACTTTTTACATCTCCAGTCCATTCACTGCTCCACTGAGTCTGAATAAATTTCAATTACCTTTTTTCCCCAGCTCCGCGAAGTATCTATCAGAAGAACGCAAACAGATCGCATTCAGCAGAAGAAAGGGGCATTCATATTTCCCTGCAACCGCAACGGGAGTTAATCGACTCGTGACGGATGGGTTGTGGGACCAACAAAAAGGCCAATCGGCTACGTAATTACACGTCATTCCGTCCAAATGACCAGGGGTAGTGGATTTTGGTAATGGAGTCCCCCGGTACTTCGCGGGGGGACCCCTCGACCGTGTAAAATCAGCCAGGGGGTGGAAGCCAGGTGGTTTCGGCGGGGAGTTTGGATTTGGAGGTCATTGATAGGTAGGGTGATGCGCTGTAGAGGGATGTTAGCGGAAGCTGTCAGATAGGTGGGTTTTGGTGAGCATGGAGATAACGCAATGATGGTGTTAATTATAATGTATGTCTGGTTTCAATTGTAATAGATAACCTAATTAGCACGATTTTGACAAAGAGAATAACGAGGGAAAAAAATGCGTCTTTTACAGGTGGCTCTCCACCCTTTCATTATTGAAGATTTATTTTGCATATTATGTCTGCTTGCGTCTCTTTTCGAATAAATTTTAGAATTTTAAATAACTAATATATCTATTGTGTTTCCAATTGCATTTATTTATTTTAAAGGATGATATTTTATGTTCCCATAAACCAAATCAATGTTCTCCTACAATGATTTCAATATTTAGAATTTTTTAAAGACGTTTTGTGTTTTCACCCCATCCCCCAAAGAAAACGCATTTCATAGGTTTATATTTGTCGTTTTGGTTCCTTATGCGATTTTTGTCACGATATGTTTGCAACAACCAAACAGTTTTACGAAAAATAACACGGAATCGAAAATATCACATCAAATTCTGTAATTCAAAAGTTAATGCATTTTTAAACCTCCGCAGAAAAAATGCAGAAATCGCATTTCTCTTATTCCATAAAATTTAACAGGCTATTCTATTATAGCGTTGAATTTAAATAGAAATTTCCTTCGCTGTGAAAGTATTTTCAATTATTCGCAAACGTTGTACATATATTCGTTATGTCACTGTTGATCCCATTTATGTATATTGGATGTTATGAATCATTGTGGTAAACCAACACCATGCAGCAGCACAACTAGGAAGTAAGGTACTGAGCAAGGAACCTTCCAATCGGCCCGTTATGGTGATTCAAAGTTTAAATTCTTAGAAAGTTGCTTTTAAAGTAGAGAAACCACACTTTTTATGTATATTCAAAATTATGAATTCTTAAGAATATTTTACACAAGAAATGTTAAGAAAATATGCGTATAAATAAGAGTAATCTAATTTTGAACCTAAAATGACAAACACAAATGGTCGGTTCAGCCGTTTAGAGGGTTAAAATAACTAGTTTTAAACAAAAGTAAAAAACCGCCCGCTGTTTGAGGGTTAAGACAAAATATGGACTTAATAGAACTCATTTTAATGTCACTGATGAGAAGAAGTATATAAATAAATAAATAAGCCTCATTTTGAGGGTAAAGGCTGTTTGAGGGTTAAGACAAAATATGAACTTAATAGAACTCATTTTAATGTCACTGATGAGAAGAAGTATATAAATAAATAAATAAGCCTCATTTTGAGGATAAAGGTTGTTTGAGGGTTAGGACAAAATATGGACTTAATAGAACTCATTTTAACGTCACAGATGAGAAGAAGTAAATAAATTAAAAATAAAATAAAAAATAAGCCTCATTTTGAGGGTAAAGGCGAAATACGTGAGCGTATGGAAATAATTTTAATATTACTGATGAGAAGAAGTAAAAAATCGTAGGCCTTAGGATGATTTAGGAGAAATATTTGGCCTTATCGAAAAAATTTTAAAGTTACTGATGATCCCATTTATTAACTTTCGATGTCATGAACTATTTTGGTAAACCTACTCAGTATCATAACTAGGAAGTAATGTATTGCATTATAGTACTGGCATAATTAATTGTTTTGAAACAGAAAAAGTTAGAAAGTCGTATGCGTCTGGAGGTTAATAAGAAATAATATATGTTCTTAAGCATTAATTTACTATTTTACTGATGACCCCACTTATGAACTTTTGAAGCCATAAACTGATTTGGTGGACTTGAGCTATACTTTAATTAAGAAATAAAATTGTTTCAGTGACATTTGTCCGAAATACACCTAGACACGATAACACACAATTGAAAGTGTCAGCATCAGTCACAGACAAGTTATATCACTGTTCATATGAGTTCGTAGTAAGATTCTGTCTTCGAATGAATTCATTTAAAAACTCTGTTACCAAATTTAGTTTGTCATACGGCAAGAAACGCGCATTAATGTAAGTTAGTCAATTAATAACTTAGACTAACGTCCATTTTGAAACTATACTAAGGCTGTTTCAGGATGAACCTCGCAATTTTGAACCGTGGTTGAAGGACATAAAAGGAAATGCTCGCTTTCCTCTCATATGATATCAGCCTGTGAAATATGCCTTCGCCTAAATTAATAAGTTCTCAATTGAGAATATCATCCTTAATTAATAAATATTATCTGACCGCTAAATAATTCGCAAAAAGCAGGAGTTCATGCATTCTAACTTCTTAAAAAAATTATGGAAATATCATTATTATTAACTCTTTGAACCCGGGTAGAGTGAGAATTCAAGTGCCTCAAAAACTGGAGTAAATTTTCCTTCATGAAATCCTCCCTTTCTCTGCAGAAATTCCAGAAGGACGACATCCTCGGTTGCGCGATCAATTATCAATAAAGAAAGGAACTCATTTCCTCCCGCAAAATTCACCCAGGCGCCCAAAACTGCCTGAGTTCGGCCTGTGTCGAATGAGGCGGGGTAGGGCTCATAGGGTTAAAACTACAGTAGAGTCTCCCTACAACGAAGTCTCTCTACAGCGAATTTCTCCTTATAACGAAATTTTTAATCGGAATGTTAAATAACATTCAAAATATTCTCCATATAACGAAGTGGTTGTCTCCCTATAATGAATTTTTTCAGAGGTTTATCTTTTCGATTTTTGCCATTTTTGAAGAAAGTTGATAATTTCTGTGCAACCAATTCGCTCGCACGTGCCTGTTTCTGGAACCACTCACTCTTAAAATGTGAAAGTTTTTCTGAAAATTTAACATCACGAAATGCAAAGCAATGTAAAATAACGGAATTTTTCAAGTAAAACAAACGCAAGTACATACTAGTACATATTATTCTCTAAATTGGTGAATTGTCTTAACTTTTGAGCATTTTATTTATACAATAAAAGTTAGTATAATTTTAACAAATTTATAATATATTGCTTCATTTTTAATTGAAAATCATAATTAAATACATTTGAACTTGTCGCACCTATTGAAAGTTTGGAATATTTACTTAAATAAGTGCAAAAGTCTCTAATTTCCGTATAACGAACTTTTCTCTATAACGAATTTTTCAATTGGAACCAAGCGATTTCGTTATAGGGAGACTCCACTGTATTTCTATTTAACTGCCAATTAATTGAAAAAAGCAGGGGTTCGTGTATTCCAACTTCATAAAAAATATTGGAAATATCATTACTGTTAAAATTATTTCTATTGAACTGCCAATTAATTGAAAAAAGCAGGGGTTCGTGTATTCTAACTTCATAAAACAGTATAACTAATAATAATAAAAAAAAACACTCCATTTTTAGTTAAACGCCGGAAGTGCATTATAAGAAAATCGCTTCCATTTCTAACAAGGCCTCATTTGTCGTATGATTAATAAGAATTTTGTTGATGGGAAATTATAGAGTTCTGTAAGGAAAAGAGGAACACGAAACGCAATATAGGCTTCCTCTCTCACGAATTCAATCAACTGCCTTCATTTAGACAAGTTATTATAGCTTATCAATGTTATTTCCGTGTAACAAAACCTTCATTTATTGCAAGACTATGAAAAATAATCAGTTAAATATACTTTTTCTTGGCTTCATACCTGACATGAGGACAAAAAAAAAAAGGCAGTCATATTGTGTTTCTTTCCGCCCTCCCCGCTTCATTTGTCTACTTTAACTTCTTTGCGAAAAAAATAAAAAGGCCATCAATTGTAAAAATAAAACAATGTAAAAGATAAACTGAACTGACGTTATGGGAACTTTAACATAAACATAACAAAATTTAATTAATAGAAAAATAATTAATAACACAATTAATGCAATTTGTGTTATAATGTTATTCCTATTACCTAAAATCTGATTTGTGAACAGAATATTTTGCAGTTGATATTCATATAGAATTTCACTCCTCGTAATAAAGCTGTCCTCGGTTTAGATATATTACCGACAGGTTCTGAAGTTACAAGCGGGCTATTTTGGGACGGACCTCCCAATTTTTAACCGCGGTCAGATGAAGAAGATGACATCATGGACCCCTTCCAAACTTTCACGTCACATCAGTGGGAGGACATTTGGCCTAGAAGGATTCATGTGTACCAGGCTCGAGTACACGACGGATTTTTCGTGGAATCAGGTGTCGAACCCGAGGCCCAAACA
>BGPR01000409.1:356308-449427 GCA_013235015.1 Araneus ventricosus
AAAGACGGAATAAAATTATAAAACAAGTGTTTCGTATTAATATGTAACTTAATTATCAATCTCTTTAATACAATATTTACACACAGTAGTATAATGGTTACAGAATAGAGATAAATCACAAGCTACCACAGACCCTTGCTACATGAGATAAACTTGTGATTTATCTATTCTGTAACCATTATACTACTCTAAATATTGCATTAAAGAGATTGATAATTAAATTACATATTAATACGAAAAACTTGTTTTATGATTTTATCCCGGCGTTCTCACGAAACATCTATGGCGTGGACCTGAACTGCGCTCTTCTTATGTTTTATTTAGAGTAGCTTTTGATGGCGCCATCTGTTGACAGTATATAGAACTACATTTCGCGTATGCGCAGTAAAACATTATTTACTACAAATGCTCATATTTCCCGTAATATTCCAATTTTTGAATTCAAATTTTAATACAATGTTTCTTTTATGTATTGTCAAGTATTCTGTAAGTTTCGTACAATTCGAAAGAAACTCTGCATGTTATAATAAAAAAACATGGAGAGTTTGAAATTTTCAATTTAATACGGATTTTTACTTATATTCTGATATTTTTATTGTCTTTGCTTCCTAGTAATACACCTCAAGCTCTTTAAAATGACACCAGAATCAACCTCCTAGCTCAACGCGTTTCCACGCTACTCTTATTTATAACCTTACATAAAGGTAATTCATAACAATCACGCGCATGCGCCTGCACTGGTACGACGACATCACAGGCAAAACAAATACTATACGACAAACTCTTACAGACATGATCTATCCGTTGTGGTCAACCATTCTTTTCGCATTATTAGTCTCGTAGTTATTAGCGATTATCTGACGGTATTTTGTCACACAAAAAAGTTCGATCGACTATCACTGTAAAGAGCGGAAAGACGTCTTGACGTCAAAAAGTTTTTGTTTATAATGCCGAGACTTAGGTTAGTTTAAGAGTCAAACGACTCTAATGAACTTAATGAAATTTGTGGGATTGGTTTGTGACTCCACATTTTTTTCTTTCCATTTTTTAAAATAGTATTAGTTCAACGTCAAAATAAATGAAAACGACATTGAAATAATTTCGCATTAACGCATGATGAGAGCTAACAATGGCTCAATGACTAGATATTAATCTACTTCTTCCTTTTTCTTATTTCTTGAATAGGCTTTCGGACTCGTATAAATTCCTTTCGTTTTCTCATGTTGGTATGAAAAGGAAATTCTTGGGTATTCTTATGTTTTGTGCCTTCCGCCCTTACCAAGATCTCTTTCGCATACTCAGTGGCTTCTCGTCCATTAGGGCTGCAGAGTTGCAGTCCCCTTGAAATTAATTTAAAAACATGTATTTTCTTTTTTTTTATTTTAATTGGCTTACTTTCCCTCTTTGGGATTTCAATGATCAACGGAAATGGCAAAGAAGTAATAAAAAATGCAAAAGGAAGACAGAAAATCAATCAAGAATAAAGGGACAGACAGACCAGAGATGCAGAGAATTTTGCCGCCCCAAAGACCGGATTTCGAGCTCTGAGCAACGCGAAGAGCTCATTTCAGAGAAAAAAGCAACCCTTTCTCCTCTTGAAATTAGATTACCTTGAGCTGCATTTGTCCCAGCTCTCGATTGCCGCGACTTCCTCATTTGGCGTTTTCTCGCTTTTTCCCAGTAGTTCTGTCATTAAGTAGCTTTTTAAATCAAATTCTGGATTAATTTAATTTTTTGCTTCTTTATGCTTTTGGGGTGCTGGTTACGAATCTGAGGTTTGCTACCAAAAATTTTTGTTGGAAGTTTAGTTTTAGCCAAAAAAAACATGAATTTTTTTTCTGTTTTAGTTTATAACTCAAAACTATTAATTTTTAGTATAACATCATTACATACCAAAACAATCAGCACAAAATTTCCTACAGCTTATATCTATATAACTATTGCAGCACTACTTGGCACTACTCTAAATTGCAGCACTACTCTAAATTGACGAGCCGCCACTGTGCGCTCCCCTAACAGGTACCCCGCGTATCCCCAGGGGCACGCGTACCACAGGTTGCGAACCTGTGTTCAAGTACATATTCTTTTTCATCACATGCATTTGATGAGAAGGTGCACTAGCAATTTTCTTTCGTTCTCTGCTGTGTTTTCACTTCGATATAAATTTCGAATCCAGGAAAACATTCTAATATGTGACATGCGTCTGTTTCGTTTATGAATTTATAAATTTTTTCAGATATATAATTAATTACAGTATAACCCCGTTTAACAGAACTGAAGGAGAAGAGGGAGCCATTTCGGTTAGCGGTTTTTTCAGCTAAGCCATGAACATCTATAGCTATTTTGTATCTAATTACGGTATGTAATTCTGAAATGTTTTGAGTGTAAAACGAATTCAAAACTCTCTTTGTAGGCTACACTTGTGTTCTTTATTAAAGTTAACCCTCCGTCGGGCGCAAACAGGTACAGGTAAACAATATCGTAATTAATATTGTCAATACCATTTAATTTTAATTTTAAATCTAAAATTAATTAAAATTAATCTAAAATTAATTAATAATTCTAAAATTAATTAAATTAAAATTAATCTAAATTTAATTTTAAAGCTAAAATTCTCTAAAATCAATTAATTAAATTCTAAAATTAATTAAAATTAATCTAAAATTAATAAAATTAATTAATTTAATATTCTAAAATTAATCATTGACCTTCTTAGGGTGGCATAAAAGAAAAGAGTGATGATATCGTTGCATAAAAGTCTCGCCTTCGCTATTACTTCCGTGCAGTACAGTATGTGTTTTTTGGATTTGAGATTTCAGAGGCATTTCGGACAACCCGGGTTTCGGTTACCCCGAGTTCGGTTTATCGAGGTTTTACTGTAATTATAAAAAAGGAGTTTCCTGAAACTGTGGGTCCCAGCAGCAAATGAAATCGTTAATATGAATGTTAGAATCATGGGAATATTGACAATGAGTGCTTCCATCAAATTCTTTAATATTGTGAGACAAACTCTTTATTTCATTGAAATTTTCCAATTAATACAAAACAACTGAAGCTCTTTTTTTGTATGAGTAGCAAATTTTTATAATATATTCCGTTTCATTCGACTACAGCGGAAACATTTTTCACACATAAATCGGGCCATTGAATTTTTATTCAACTTCTTTCATATTTATAAATTTCGTGTTTCCAAAGATCGAATTTTGTAATAAATTTTTTACTCACTTTCTGATGTATTAAGAGTTCTGATGTTTTGTAAAACTGTGTGTTCCTAATGACAATTGACCACATTCTAATATTTTCAAATCTTAATAACCAGTTATTCGATTAATTTGAATTGAAATTTTAATTTATTGTGAGAGTTGCATCTAGTAGTAAATATGAGAAAAAAACTGATTGCAAGATTTCATAATATTTATAATACAGTAATACTTCGATTAACCGTCACCGTCCGGACCAGGGCTGTGACGGATAACCGAATAGACGGATAACAGAAATCTCTCAATACATATGCACAGTAACGTGATTTCACTGCTGGGTTGGGACGAAAATGAAAATAAAATCCTTTAACAGTGAATAATACATATACATGTTGTATTTAATTTTACAAAACGATCAATATAAACTTCAGTATGATAGTAGTAATGCACAGAAATGTAATACTAAAAACTACTTTACTTTTTACGTTTTAGAAAATGACGGTTTAGTTTATTTGAAGTTTCGCTGTGATGAATCATGAAATATATTAAAGACTAATAAATAGAAAATTATATATATGTAATAATCTCACTTAATTTTACTTTAAATTCTAATATTATATATTTTAAAATCTTAGTACAATATTAATGTATTCCAAAATCCCTTTTCTTAAACTCCAGTTTCGTTTTATTTCCCGCGCTGGAGCTATATTAAATCTCTCGTTTGGTATATTTATTACTAAAAAAATATTTTAATCGCGTCCACGCGCCCAGATAAATCAGTGACTTGTTGGCGCCATACTTTTCCCTAAAATGCTTACGTAATTTACTAAAAATAACCAATATTCCCTTCACTTTGATCACGTGTCTATGTGTTAATCCCCTATCTGAGAGAACGCAGGGATTTTTCACTCGCTTTCGAGTTGAAACTTTCATACGAGATTGTACGTACTCGTATATTCCGCCACTCTCCCAGATATTGCTAGTAAGTGAAAAATAGTTATTAACTCGGCCTGTTCCTTACTTAATGACTACACCAACATATATATATGTTACTGTAAAAGACCGAAATTGGAGAATGTCAACTTTCACCGGTGAAAGTTGACATTCACCGATGACATGACTATGTGAATGTTGACATTCACCGGTGACATGACTATGCGAATGTTGACATTCACCGGTGAAAGTCGACATTCTCCAAATTTCGGTCTTTCACAGTAACATATATATATTATCTAAAATCTGGAGGTCAAAGCGAAAACGTAAAACCTTGGGGTGCTGGAAACTAAAGAGAACTAAACCACAATGAATATTATAAGAAAGAAAATTCCTAAACATTCATGACAAATTTGAAATAAATTGTAAATGTCATTAAAGTTCCAATTTAGATTCAGTGTTTCAATCAGCGACTCACGCTTTTTCGAATTTGTTTTTACTTCCAGTTTTTTTAATAAAAAAATATCATATTCTTCTTTTTACTACCCTAATAAAAGCTTGTATTTTAAGAAATTCTATTTTCATTTCCATTTTTTTCTGTTGAAAATGTGCCACTTGTAAAAGAAGAAAATTTAATAAACCCTGATAAGGAAAATAAAGGGACGAGTGGTGCAGTGGTTTTATTTGTTAAATTAAAGTGGAGAATCATAAGCCCTATGTCGTACGAAACTTCGTAATATTTAATCGCAGAAAAATGGTGGCAGGAAGGCATTTAAATTTTGGCCTCAGTCTTCAAACTTCCACACCACACTAACTTTAGGATCGTTCGATGTACAGTCAGATATAATGTATGCCAATTTCACATGTATCCTCAATAAAATAGTAAATTGTACCCTCGCTGCTCTGATTCCTTCTGATATACGGCGTCCTCACGTTGGTGTGGCGCAGAACCTTGGCGAATGAGGTATCTTTCTGGTGTCATGCTCGTTATTTGAGCACAGAACAAAATTACGAGGTCCGTTCCCAGACAACCACGTCATAGCTTATAAGCGGGACGTTAACCTAGTAAATCAAATATCTGAAATACTACCAGTATACCAGAGGCTTGTAGGATATGGCGACAAGAGGGATACTATTGAAACAGTGCTCAAGACTTTCACAACACTGAATGAGCAGCTGTATCAAGGAGTTTCAAATCTATAAATGTGATAAATACGTTGAAAGAAACCGTAAATGGTACTGTATTCCTAAACTTGATTTTATTGGAAACTAGAAGTACACGCATGGCGTTGCCCGTGGAATCAGGACTTCAACAAAATGAAAAAAAAAAAAAAAAATGCCCACAATGACATGAAAAAGTTTTAAAAACAAAATCAAAACAAAAGATACACATTATTGATTTTCCCGCTTATTTTTTTTCCGCCATAATGACATTTTATTTGTAGAAAAGTTAATCCAAAACAATATTAAAAAATTGCAACGTGAAAATCATTATTATACTGCAAGCCACACAGCAAAGTATGCGAGATGAATAAATACGTTAAGATACTGCCGAAAATAATAATCAAAGTCATTCAATTGAAGGTTATGACGTCACCTGCCCTGTCAGCCAATCAAATTGCTAGCTACTTCCCGGAAAAGTGTCGCGGGAGGAAGCTGGTTAGAGAAAAATAACTTTCAACTAACCAGGAAAAAATTAATTTAAAAAAAAACGAGAAAAGATATTTGAACCGTTCTTGTTTTAAATCCGACAGAACCGTTCTAGTTATAAGCTGAAAAAAATTGAAAATAATAGTGTTATTAGAAAGTCGGATGCAAGAATTTCAAGAAATCCGAATCAAAAATGACCATAAAGTGACTATTTTTCAAAAATTTCTCAAAATTCAGTAAATTACGTTAGATGTACGAAACAAACTTTAATAGAACGGAAATCGTTTTCTCTTTCCGATGGCATATCTATTTGTTTCATATAATTATCCGAAATCATTCTATTGAGAAATTAGTGCGAGAAATCACCCAAAACAACACAAAACATTAAATAAAACATTTTCTAGATTAAATTTTAAAATGCTGGCTTCGAGGTGCATTGAGTCACCATTACGACTACCTGTGTGCCAAATTTCATGGCTGTAAGTGCGATAGATTCATCTGGACATCGCACGCAGGCACGCACGCACACACACACAAACATTGCCTTTTATAAGTATAGATATAATCACAGAAAATTCCAGCTTCATATCAAACCGACATCAGATTTTGGTGGAATAAAGCTGACAGCGTGGCTTTCGTTAGAACTGTTGGATGCCAAGAAAATGAGTTCCAGATTTGTTCCCTATCCTTATAAAACGTTGCAACTACTTGCAATTTATTTATTAGTATTTTAATAACAAGCATTTGCGTATTAGAGTTTACTTAATAAAATGAGTTAAGAAAAAAGCTTATTTTTTCAGAAAAAATGTTGATAACTTGCATTATTTTAAGTTTAATAGAGAGCCTATTTTTTCATATAAATGTTAATTTTAGGATACAATCTCATGCTATTCAAGGGATTTATAAACAATTTTTATTCTAACCGAGAGATTAATCCTGGATTAGGTTCCAGAAAATTACTGCTGTTTATTTGAGTTAATTCATATGCATTTTAAAATTTTACTTCGAAAGCTTAGCGTACTTCAAGAGTGCTGTTTCTGAATGAAAATGCTCCACTTCTAGAAATCTTGGCATGCTCGCAAAAGCAGTTTTTTCTTCTGTTTATGGCTGGAAATGGATAGAATTTTATTTATATCTAAGTCAGAATAACACATGCATGCGTATGTTTAACAATTCGTATGATTAATTGAAATGTGCTGTGAGGAAAAATCTCCTGTGTGATCAATTCTCAAGAGTCAGCGATGGACAACAGCCAGTGACAACTCAAGATGAATGTTCAAGAAATACTACATGATTATACCATTAGGTCCAAGCAAACATTTCTGAATGTAATCATAAAAGCATTTGATATATCTGAACAGAATTTTGTTTTGAACATCAATAATCGATATTCTGTGCTAAAAATTTTGTTGGAAAGAACTTGTTTATTCTGTTTTTATTTGTTGAAAATTATTTAAATCCGTGGAGTTCTCCATATAGCTAGCTCTAAGACTCGTAGAAAGAATGCAATACTGAGGAAAACCAAAATAAAACAGTCAGGGTGTCTATAATTAGAATAATTGTAAAGTACTCAATTGAAATTTAGATTTGTTTGTTAGACTTTCACACGTTTGTATTTATTTTTAATTTTTAGGTGCACATATCTGTATACTATAGTCTACTTAATGAAGTGCTACCTTTCATAAAAGCTTACTAAACTATAACTTCATCACTATGGTTGTCTATAGCTTACTGTAATATATCGTTCTTTATATAGTTGCCTATAACTTACTATACTACATATATCTACAGTTAACTATACTATAGCTTTGATACAGTATCCTTCTATATCTTATTATACTATAACGTTACTACAACAGCTTTCTTCATAATAACAACTTAAGGAGTCTACAACTCCCATCTACAACAGGCTCCGGTTTCTAGCCTTTCCCCTCCTATTACCCTGTTTTCTGACATTTATGACCATATGACCATAGGCGTTTTCAAAAAAAAAAAAAAGGGATTGTACTGTACTAGCTTTCTAAAGAGATATTGTTATGATTATAGGCAGATAAATCTAAAAAGTTCCTTCTCCCCCCGATTACCCTGTTTTCTAACATTTTTGACCATAGACGCTTTCCAAAAAAAAGTAGGGATTGTACTGTACTAGCTTTTTAAAGAGATATTATTATGATTATAGGCAGATAAACCCTGATTACCCTGTTTTCTGACAGTTCTGACCGTAGGGCCATAGGCTTTTACAAAAAAAAAAAAAAAAAAAAAAATGGGATTGTACTGTACTAGCTCTCTAAAGAGATATTATTATGATTATAGGCAGATAAATCTAAAAAGTGATTATCGTTGTAGGTAGAAAAATGGACTGAATAAGTAGTAATTCCGCAGAGACCAAAGAGAATATCGTATAGTCAGATTTATCGTTATACAAAGGTTTCGCTGTATAGAGTTTTATAACACAGAATATCGATTAACAGTGTTGGAAATTTAACTTACTTCAAATGTATCAGTTACTTTTAAACACATTAAAATTATACTTAAAACTATTTATCTGGGCTTAATAACACATCCATTAACTTTCGCCGTTCCGCAAACTGAGTTGCCACTGACTATAGACTCAACTAAAAAATTCTTGATATTGGTGAGAAACGAAGGAATATAAATGTCGTTTGGGGCACTCAACAAGAGAAAAATCCTGTTTTAGATGATAGTTTAAAATTAAAGAATTTCTTAAATGACTTTTATGGCATTTCATGCTACAAACATAAAAAAATTTAAAAACAAAATATTCAGTACTACTAGAACCTCAATCTAGCATCACCTTCTCAACGCTTTCGTTGAATTATTTTTCTAATTGTTCGACGAAGTCTTAAATTACGAATCTGTAAGTTTCTTAAACAATTTTTAATTCCATTTCATGCCACACATATCCAAAAAGCAACAAACGGAATTTCCATCACCATTTAAACTTTCATTCCACCATCACCTTCTCTACCCTCCCTATTCCGTTGAATTATTTTCATAAATATTCCAAGAACTCTTAAACTACGAATCTATGAATTTTTCAAAATATATTTAATAACATTCCATGCTACAAACATGCAAAAATTTGCTAAACGAAATAGCCAACGCTATCTAAAGATTCATTCCACCATAACCTTCTTTATGCTTCTGCTTCCGTTGAATTATTTTTCTCATTGCATCCCCCCCCCCCCTCTTTCTTCCATGTTCTAACCTTCCCACCTGGCGGGTTTGATTTGCGGTGTTAAGAATAAAGCGATCGTTGAATACTGGTGTGGCTCAGCCGGTAATCATTACGACTGCTCCCCACCACCACCACCACATTCACGTTTTATGTTTTGTCTCTTTTATGAGCAGCTCTTTAAAGCAGTACGATTACCATCATTGGGTTTGCCACCGGATTTTTTATACCTCGCTTTTACTTTTTCAATTTCAACTTGCAGTATCTCGTTTGGTTTCCAGTTCGTTGAATTTGGAATGTTTTCCCACCGAAGGATGAAAGTTCGGCGCCTTTTTTTCGCGTTCTAATTGTTTGCTCTAATGAGGAGATGAAAACCTGCCCAAAGGGTAATTCGGTTGCAGTGGTGTAGTAATTCGTGATTTTTTAAAATGTTATTTGACGTTTCACTCACGATTCTGGAATGGAAGATGTTCCGTTCTTTTTTTAAAAGGTTCGTTCATTGTTTGTGGTAATGGAAACATGGTCAATGTTTGCTTTTCATCGGAAGTTAGTGTTTATAGTAATGAATTGGTTAGCTAATCGATGCTTATCTCGAATGTTCCCTCGGAGAAAATGTACACCATTATTTAAATGGTTGTATGAAACAATAGATTATTGATTTACTTTTTTATATTGGAAGTCATGAACCGGGCGAGGTGTTTCTTAAAATAGAGCTAGGAACTACAAAAACACGTGAATTCGCGATTTTTCACTTTTCTGAATTGGACATTTTAAATTATCATTATGATTTTATTAACTAAAGTTGACGTGGTTGTCTTGGTTTATAGAGAAAAAACATTCCCTTTTTATGTATTCACAGTATAGTTCTCTTGTGTGAAAATATGTATAAAAGACATCCTTTTATATATGATTCATATATGCTGCTATGAAGTTATCGATGTACAAACGAAACATGAAAAATTCTCACTGCTCAATTAAGCAATTGAAACAAAATTTTTATTTTTATAATTTTAGTGAATTAAGATATTTTTTATGAATTAGCCCTGATATAATAAAACATTTTACATCCATGTATTATCTGACATGAATCGTAATTTGTAGAAGGGTTCGTCAGAACAGTAGAGAATTATAAGCATGACTTTTAAAAATGGCGTTTCGTTTGCTCTGAAATGTGAATGCACATTCTGTATTTTATGTGCACGGGAAAGGCTGAGTTAGGGAATACCCTAACTCAAGTTACATGAAATTCAAAGGTAGCACGGATGTGGGAAGCAAACCTTAATAAGTTGTCTAAAAATTCAGTTTGGGAATATCCGAACGCGATCTCCAGACAAACTCTTCATCTTTTCTTAACTGCTTGAGCGGCGTTTATTAACTTGTAATTAATAAATTAACTACGATGCCAAAATCCTCAGACCAAAATTGCATTCTCGTCTCTACAAATTATGAACTAATATTGAAATTTTCTCCTTCTAAGATCTTCTGCTTGTCATGTCGGGTTTAGTGTCGCAGTGTGCTGTCTGTAACAATAAAGTAATATTAATAAATCAATGCCACGGGAATGACAAAAAGCATCATTGCATGATTAATCCTCTAATGAGAATTTTCTGATAGAGCCAGAAGCAATCGACATTGTTAAAATTCTCGATCAAAAACTGTAGTTCATTTATTGATTGAATTTATGATTATGAATTTTTAAATTCTATTTTTGATGTGGATGAGTTGGTGAAAGTTTTGTCTTTCATTTATAGTGTTCGTGTTCCACCCAAGGAGGGCCAAACCAAATCGAATCCCAGCAAGAGGCATCGGGAGCGCCTGAACGCTGAACTGGACACTCTGGCCAGCCTGCTTCCCTTCGACCAGAACGTTCTTTCCAAGCTGGACAAGCTCTCCATCTTGCGTTTGAGCGTCAGCTACCTCAGGACAAAGAGCTTCTTCCAAGGTAGGGGTCTCTTCTCCTTTCTCAACAAAGAAGGTGTTGGATAGGCTATTAGGCACGCGTACAGTATAAAAAGACTGGTTTTATATTTGTTCGTTAAAATAGAAACCTTGTGGTTGGCAGGATTTCAGTTTGACATATTTTTGCAATTAATGATCCAACATAAATTACACATTTAGCATAAGTTCTTTATTTTAAAAATTATAATTTGGAATGACTTTGCATAGGACATGGAAGCTTCTTTTTTTTCATTTGAAGTTTTCTTTTGGTTGTAGAAATTTTTTCTTAAAATAATTCTGACTTATAATCATTATTCCAAAGTAAGATTGAATCCGTTGGAGAGAATTTAGACTTCTTTAAACAGTTTAGCGGATATTTGCAATTCACGAAAGGAAGGCCTGTTGGAAAGGGACGGCTTCGGCTTCACATAATACTTTCCAATGTGTGATTCCGGACTCTCTCTTTTATTTCCCTACAGGGTTTTAATTTCTTTTTGCTTACTAACCGTTTCCCCAAAACTGCTTTAGCTTTCCAAGCGGCTTTAATTGAACAAAAATTTAATGAGTTACTAGAGTTTTTAAACAACGAGGAAGCAATCTGGAACAACTTTTAAAAAGAAGCGGAGCACAGCTTATCTTATTATTATTTTTATTTTTCTTTTATTTGTAGAGTCCACAAACATCAATAAGCCCACAACCAAGTGAACTTGCATTATGAGATTTATGTAGTTATCTGCAAATGGCATCCATTTGCAGATCAAACACCGCATAAAATATTCGTCAGGATTGTCTGAGGGCGGGGCATCATTCGAGTCTCCCCCCTTTGCTCTATACCATTCTCGGCACGTGCTCCCTTCGGTCCCTTTAGACCTGTGGGAGGGCGGCGTGGTTTACATTAAATAGCATTGTATCGATTGATCGGCGGAGGTGTCATCGCTAAACAGCCAAATTCCGGATCCCTGTTCTGTTGCCTATTAAATTCAACTGCATATAGTACTAATCTTTAACTAAGAATAAAATTAGAACTTCAAAAATTAAGTTAAAAAATATAAAAAAAGTAAACATTAATAAAACATTAATAAAAATGACAACAATACACATTTTATGCGTGCTAACGCAGCAGCATTAAGTGATTTCATCATAATTAAAACACAAATAAGAAAATTAGAAAGAAAAATACAATTAGAATGAAAGCAAAATGGAAGAAAATTGGAAGAGAACTAAAATGGCGATTCTTCCTCGGAGGCCACACGCCACTGTAGTTCTAAAACAGGACAAAAATTTTCTGAATAAAGGAATGACCATTAGTCAAAAAATTATTCCTTTATGTGGCCTGAATTTTGTCCAACATCTGAAAATAGGATATAAGGAAAAAAGAAAAGAGAAGTTTTAGAACTACAATGGCGTGTGCCTCTGAGAAAGAATCGCCATTTTAGTTCTCTTCCAATTTTCTTCCATTTTGCTTTCATTCTAATTGTATTTTTCTTTCTAATTTTCTTATTTGCGTTTTAATTATGATGAAATCACTTAATGCTGCTGCGTTAGCGCGCATAAAAGGTGTATTGTTGTCATTTTTATTAATGTTTACTTTTTCTATATTTTTTAACTTAATTTTTGAAGTTCTAATTTTGTTTCTTGTATTCTATCAGAAGCAGCTGTATATGCGCCTTTCTGTATAATGCAAAAGAATTTTAATTAATTTTTAATTTAATTTCTATAAATACTTAATTTAATTCTCGTTAAAAATTTTTTCAATTATAACTGTTAACTAAGAACAACCTAGTGAATTTAGAGGTATTCTACAGTCTCCATCGTGAAAATTAAATTAACTCTAATAGCTCAAAAATATACTTTCAGATACATAGGGATGTCTATAAATGTAAAACAAAAAAGAATGTCACTTAACTGCTTTCTAAATACAGTAAATTTTTTTTTACCAATAAATAGATTTTCTTACCATCATGTGTCACTTTTCTTTAAAAACTGATGAAAAGGAATAAAACTTCATAGCGCTGAATTTGGCAGTTCTCTATACATTAAAATCCATTTAAAATTCAAAAGTATCATCGATTCAATTCCTATCTTAGTTTCTTTTAAACATTTTCTGAAGTTGTGCCTCCGTTGCAATTTTATCAATTAATCCAAGAACTAATGTTACAGAATTTTATCAAAAGAATTCGAGAAACAGAATTCATATTTCGTATTATTTTGTTTCAATAATAACTCAGCATGAGAAGAAGTCACGGAACATTAAATAGCATCGTATCGATTGATCGGTGGAGGTGTCATCGCTAAACAACCAAATTCCGGATCCTTGTTCTGTTGACTATTAAATTCATTTCAACTGCAGATACTGCTAATCTTTAACTAAGAATGACCTAGTGAATTTATATTTCTAGTGATTTCCAATTGTCCGGGATAGGATCAGGCCACAGAAGAAAAGTTTATTTGACCTTAAAGTCGTTTTTCCTCGACAGAAAACTTATCCCAATTAGAATTCATGGAAAGTGGCCTTAGACGAAGATTTCATTTGGATTCTTCCCTCCTTGGTTTTTTCAATCGTATGTCGTCAATTTTGTTGCGTTTTAATGTCCATTATAGTTTTCTTCATTCAATTGTTTTAATATCTTTGTCATCACAATTTTTCCTTTGAAGCAGCAGCTTTAGCGCTCGCCAGTTACATTGCCCTTAGTTTTGTTCTTTTATCTCTTTTAGCTATTATTTTCTGTACATACATCCAGTTTCTAGTGAATTTAAAGGTATTCTACAGTTTTCATTGTCAAAGTTAAATAACTCTAATAGCTCAGAAATATACTTTCAGATGCATAAGGATGTTTCATATTTATTACTGCACAATCACAAAATATTAAAGAATATTTTCATCATATTGCACAATGTATTTACGTTTTATATGATGAAAAATATTGTGTACCATCTTACACTGCTTCGACATTTTATCTTCTCAGAACTTGCTACGCCTACTGTTAGTAACAACTTAACTGCTGTGATTCCTTATATTATATAGGAGAAAAACCCATTATGTAGTGTATCATATATAAGCTTCCCATTACAATTGTCTTTTTGAAGTTTCGAATACTTCTGTTTGTTTTTTAAACATAAAGTGCTAATAATAGTTACATATTTTTTAAACTTTTCCATACATATTTCCGTCACAATATTAACCAATCACTAAAAAACGAAAAATATTAGGAAAGAAACGAAGGAAAAAGAACATTGAAAGATTCAATAAATATATGGTAGTTAGAATAAAATGTGTCCCCTATTCAGAAAGAGCCCTGTAGAGGAGGAAAAAAATCAGTGTTCATAAGAACGCCAAGTTTCGCTTTTACGCAATTCAGAACAAACATGGGAAAACAAATGCTGCAAAAAATGAAAAAAAAAAGTTAAGGAGAAAAGAAACAACAGGTAAAAATGTCCATCTTTTACTTTAGGACTCTTTATCTTATTTTGCCTTATACGCACTAATTAAATTAGTGTTTAGAAGTTCATGACATTGTTAGTATTTATTGTACTCCTCTACTACTTACAATTATTAATTAATACACATCAAGAGTTTGAATCAATTATTATACGAAGACGATTGGTTTACGTTTACACAAGGGACTCTTTGTTTACCTTCCACAATCGTTTAATTTGGGGGATTTTTGCTTCATAGATTTAGCTAATTTCTTCCATTGATATCTGAAGTTCTTACAACCATTTTTGCATTCCTTTAAAGCGCTCTGAGAAGGGATACTTCAATTCTAACCACCGGTCTAAGGGGGAAAAGAACTGTTCAAGTACAATGACTGAAAGTTTTTGATAAAAAAGAGTGAAAAGAGAAAAAAACCCCTCTTATCTTAAATTCTGTTATTTCTGAAAATATAGTTTATTTCAACTCTCGCCTAGAAGTATCATAAAAGTACGCCAAGAAACAGTTATGGCGAACTTTTTTCAACTAAGAATTAAGGTATCATTATTCAAAGCACTGTAGAGGGAAAAAACTAGAGGTATACTAATGCAAAATTTTGGAGACTTGTATTTGAGAACATATCAAACTTTTGTTCAACTCATTTTGGAATAAGAGGAGACGAATGAAGTAAAAAAAGTTTTATAAATGTGCGCTGGGGTTAAAATAAATTATTAATTCATGCATGTAAGTTAAAGAGTAGTAACATTAAAACAATCCTCCTTTTTACCAACTTTTTTTTGCACTATTAGCGTCGCCATCCATAGCTTTCATATGACCACCATCATATACATACACATATATCTATATATATATATATATATATATATATATTATTATTGTTATTATTATTATAGAACTCTGTACAGAGAAGCTTTAATCTAATCTTTAAATGGGGTCAAAATTATAATATTGTGACAAAGCTATAAAATCGTTTCACTGAGATGCTAATCTTGGCGTCAAACTTGGCGACCTTGGCGATAAATTTGGCGAACTTGGTGGCAAATTTGGCTACTTTGGAGACAAAAGGAATTTTCTAGAAGGACCTCGAACTTTCAACCTATTTCTACTGGTTTCGTGAACTTTCTAGAGATTATGTCACTTCCTACGTAATGAAGTCACTTCCTGTTGAAAAGTATAAAAGGCAAGCTCTCAAGACAAGAGTGGTCAGTTGGATTTTGATCAGAAAGCATGCTGGTGAGATAACAAGAAGCCTTTGATCGCAGTGTTGAGATTTAATGGTAATCTCTATTCTGAATTTTTACAAGTGCTGTATAAATACTTGTGGTATGTTTCTTATCTTAGAATATTTGTAAAATAAAGAGCTTTATTTTTTTTATCCTGCTTATTGGACCGCATTCACGTACACCCACAAGACGATTTTGTCACAATATCATATAAGTTTTATATACAACTGCGAATAACTTCAAAGAGCTGTTTTGTTGATTTTACCAACAGATTTTTAGGTTTACTGTTACATTACATCGATTTTTAAATTTCACAATTGAAATTAATCGCCATAAGAGAAGCATATTACGCATTAACTGGCGATTTTCGTAGCATTAATTTCATTACAAACATCTGAATATTCCATTTACTAATCACGTAATACAAAAGTCATGAATCATTTACTTCGAGTTGTTTTGTCCTTTTTCTCGCAAACTGATATTTAAAGACGGAGAAGTTGGAAAATTATTCAAAAATCTGTCATTTTTACTTGAAGAGTAATTGCACATAACAAATGGCGCTGTTTAGAAGTCAAGATAAAAGGGCAACCGACGTCTGAACCACGCATGAATGCATCCGAAATGACGGAAACGGACAGCTGAAAAAGTAAATATCGTTTCATAAATTCATAATTACGTGATAACGCGTTCATTTTAGGGTTCTTGCTTATCAAAGTCGTAGGCAGGTGGTTAGTTGGTGGGATTGTCTCCAGGCAACTGGTGAGCCGACAACCTTTCAACATAACTAAGAAAAAACGAGTTTGGCGAATTTCAGCATTTGAACATGTATGTATGTAAACGAATGTCCTGTAATTTGTTTCGTAATACAAATTATTTTAACGAAATGATTCTCAACTTGTGAAGCTTCACCTCTTTAGGGAGAAGCAGGAATAATAAAATGAAAGTCATGAATATATGAAGAAAAGATAAAAATTTCGAAAAATCAATTATGGAAGCCAAACATAATAATATTCTATTAATAGAAAAATAGCATCATAAAAAATAAGCAAATACGTATATGCCACACCAAAAGGTACTAAACATTTAATAATTATTATTTATTTAAAACTCCGAAATTTGTTATAAAGGAGACAAAATTTAACATGCCATTGTTAGGGATTGCGATTAAATTTGACATTGAAACCTGGATCTCAAATGCTTATTTATTGAGAACCTCTATAACAACGAAACAATTTTTTTCTAAAATTGTTTTAAACAATCTATGGGTATTGGATCAAAGCGTTGTTTTAATTTGATATCATTATATTATAGAGGCTGTTTCGAAATTAATTTGGATACATAAAGATGTTTTTGAAACTATTTAGGAGGGATATTTAAATATGTCTATTTTTATCGCTATCAATCACAATTATTTCTTCATTTAGGACAAAAGTGCAATTAGTTTTTTGTTAATTTCCCATGATTAGAAGAAGTTAATTAAGAGAAAAGAAAGAAAGCTTTCAACAATTCTTGTTCTGGAGCTTTGTACTGAAGTTAACTTTTATTTGTGCTTAAAGTGAGTAATTGTTCATGCTCAAATGATTTTAATTTTATTTTAAAAATAGTTCTCCTCATTGAGAAGGATAAAATTTACAGAATAAAGTTTATAATATGCTAGCAAAATGCAGTGCTTGTACTACTTTTTTAGTATGAACTGCTGTTGACTTATAAATCAATTATGGTGCATTTATCGTTGTCATCATCATGGGAGAAAAAAATACAAAATTGTAGAATAATTAGATAATTTGAGAAAAAAAAAACATCTATATAATATTTCAAGCTACACATAATACATTTATATCAGTTATAACGCAACAATTTTATTTGCTGCATTAGCGTTCCATATTTCAGGCTAAGCAGCTAATTAATGGAATTAATTTACTTGACGTCAAAGTACCTGACAAAAGTAACCGTGCATATTACCATGTCCTTTTTCCTACTGCAAGATGTGGATTGGATTCAAAAATTAAATCGGTGTGATGCTTATATGTATCACGTGAACATGTTCCAGATATGTTAAAAGCAATCATTTTCTCGTTCCTCAAATGAATGTTCATCGAAGATTTTAATTTATTACAGTCACTTTAAAACTTAATTTCAAAAAGATTTTCTTAGTTCTCTGATCAAATGATGGATCGAAATAAAAATTAGATCTGTTCTATTGAAGAAATTTGTTGTTACAGCCGAAATAAATAGATGCCATGCATTTTTAGATTCAGCTACTCGAGCCCAAATGCTATATTTTATAGTTTATCGACTATTCTCAAAAATAAAATAAAATTGAATTAAATTACACCTTATTTGTTAAAACTTTAAGTTCAGAAATCACTCTAATTTCACCAAATTTGTTAAAACTTTAAACTGTAGTTTTACTTTGAAGTCCTGAACCGTTCGTGGTCCATAAAGAGTGTCCAACAAGCCAATATCCAAAAATCTCTGCACAGAAAACTTCAATCTTTCCGAAAATAAGTCAAAATCAGTTTTTGCAAGCGGAAAGCTCCATCACTGCAATCTCGCCATCAATCTCACTGCTGCTTTTGAAATGGCATTTTGTACCGACAACGACATTACAGAAGTCAAAAAGATTGACGCCGAAGCAATACGGAGGACAATTTTAGAGGACATCGGTTGACAAATTGAAGGGGCCACAGCCATCGTGATGAACACCGGTCTAATGACTGCCGATAACAGTGATTCCCGCCGGATGATGAGTTGACAAGACCGCGCGCTTTAGGCTACTTTGACACAGTATTAAGCAGCAATGCAGCAGCGAGATTTGCGGGAAGAGCAGCTGTTCTTGGATGTGCCAGGAATGGGAATGAGGTGTTCCATCTTATCGCGCTTTTATTGACACCGCTCTTGAGTGTTATTGCCTACACTTCCGACCGAGCAGCGATTTTTCAACGAGATTTGACTTGGATACAATGTCTTCACGTTCTTTCTTAGGAAATCGCTTGC
Organism: Araneus ventricosus; assembly: GCA_013235015.1. NCBI lineage: Eukaryota > Metazoa > Arthropoda > Arachnida > Araneae > Araneidae > Araneus > Araneus ventricosus. Next base: position 374,879 of record BGPR01000409.1, read on the forward strand.
TTAAAAGTGACATATATGTGCAAAATGTGGCTCTATTTGGCAATGGATAGCGATTAGGTATTCTTGTAATGCAATATAATTAGTCAAATTTGCATTTATTTTATTTCATAGTGCTCACAAAATGATAACAAGCGGATACGTATAAAATATGATGTTATTGCCTACACTTCCGACAGAGAAGCGATCTTTCAGCGAGATTTGACTTGGATACAATGTCTTCACGTTCTGTCTTAGGAAATCGCTTGCTTAAAAGTGACAGATATGTGCAAAATTTGGCTCTGGCGTTTTGTTCCTCTTAGAGGGAAGCAGAAATTCGTACACTGCAATGCTGATATCTTTCTAAATCTTAATGGTATTCGACTGGAATTTTTATATAAGTTGTCCTACATATCTGCCTCGAAGTTATGAAAGAAAAATTACGCTATGTCTCGCACGTGCGCAGTAAAAAATTATTTACTGCAAATACTCATATTTTCTCAAATATTCAAAGTATTAATTCCAAATTTTTACACAATTCTCCTCTAACATATTGTCACTTTTTGAGTAAGTTTCATATAATTTTGCGGAAAACTCTGCAATAAGCAAAAACCATGCGAAAAAATTTGGGATTTTTTAAGAAAACCTTTATATCTTCCCAAATATGCATGCGATTGTCACGAAACTGCATGTAAATATTACTGACCACAAAAAAAACCCAATGATGAAAGTTGCAAATCATAATCAGCTTTCTGTGAAACGGGGTGAGCCGAAATAATTTTTTTCTTCATCAATTTCTGGCCGGTCTCCTGAATGCCTTCGTGACAGAATCTTCACAGTAAAGTGTGAATAAAAGTCTATTCTTTACACGGTCAAAGTTTAAGGGCAGTAGGTCTAGCTTTACCGGAGAAATCCTAAAAAATGTGGAAATCCGAAAGTGTCCGGATAATTTTGATCATATAGTGTATTTTCATAGATATTCAGAGAAATGTTAACATAAGGATACACAAAAATTTGGTCGTCGGACAAAACAATGATTTTATATTCTTCTGAAGCAATGCAACCTGTTAAAATTTTATGATATGAAATTTTTTTCAGTAGATGACACGTTTTATATAGGAAATACCTTTTCTTTATATTATTTTAATGCCTTCCAAAAATTTCACCCCTGTTATTCCTAACGTTTCTGATATTGATTAAAGTTGAGTTGTTTATGAGATCCGATAAGAGAAAAAATTGAGAATAACTTAATAATATAAATTAACTATAATTTATGACCTTCATGTTGATAAAATCGAAACGTGATCATGAAATCGTCGGGTAGATTTCTTAGGATCTGATCTCTAGTAAAGCATTTGTCGAAATTAAGCGCTATCAAATGCATTCTGATTTCAGAAAAGTCTAAAGTGGCCATTTCAGAGTAGATATTACTTTTATCATAGCATAATGTGTATATAGATTCTTGCTTAAATCCTTTCTTTGGCATAGGCGTTATGCGTTGTGAAGAATATCCAAACATTTTAAAGCTGCTTCTTGAATTCTACCGTTAAAGCGACATAAAATTCCTCATTCAAAACTATGCTACCGTTTAGAATGCTTGTTTGGTTTAAATTTATTTATTTAGTACCGTTCTGTAATTGTTTCGATGGAAATCCAGACTTTTAGAATCCAACAATATCCTGAATTTTCCATTCTTTATTTAACGCCCATTTTGATTTTTATAGTAATTAGAATCTAGACTAGTAATAATTAATCTGAAAGCAAAGTGTTCTATTTATGTTTGAAAGAAATGTAATGTGAAAGCTTTCCATGATATAATTAAAAATATTAGCAGCGATTTACGCTATTTTTAATAAAACTGATTTTTGCTAATACAGAATCGGAAATAATTTTGCACATTTCGAAATATAGAAAAATTCACTAAGTTTAGAGAACAATCTATAAATATAGCTTCGCTATAAAAAATGACGTTCATATTCGTTGTATTTTTGTACCAAAATTTTTTAACATCAAAAGAGAGAGATATAAAATGCGTGATTTCTTTTCTTCGTCAGTTTAACTTGTCTCTTATGATTTTTGTGGTTTTACATTATTTCTTTTATATAATTCTCGCGTATTTATATTGTTTTTTTTATAAAATTCTTGCGTGGCATTATAATTCAAATGCTTATATTCATCTATCAAATTGAAAAATAAACGCTCTAGAAAAAAGATACGACTTAAGAAAAATTATGAGTGCAAGATAAGATTGTACTTAAAGCTTTTTTCTTTAAGGAAATACATTCTAGTTTATTTCATAAGTGTCATCACTAAAAGGTTATTAAAAATATAAAAAAATTGGTTTTAGAAACGTTCATTGAATACCAATATTTTTTCGAGAAAAAGTGTGACCTACTTTAGTGGAAAAGAAACCTTTGTTTGCGGAGAAATCACATTAATTTAATGAGGAACCCGATTGACTTTTCATGTCCTTTCATTTAAAAAAATAATCTTGTCAAAAAGAATCGAAAATGAATCATCTTTAAAAAAAAGGAAAAATAAAAACGTAACGAGCTTTTATCTCTCTAAGCAACCTTTCCCCTCTTGACAGATGCGACACTCTTCTTTCTTCTTTTTCTTCTTCAAAAAAAGAAAATTTGCAGACACACATCCAGTTTTCTTAAAAGCTAGCGATGTGACCCCTAATAAAAGGGAAGGGGGAGGGGGATTCGACTGATTAGGTTTTGATCACAGGATTTGAACGTGTTCGGCAAGCATTCCCAGAATCCGCCAGCACCTGTCTCGTACCACCACTTCCGAACGTATCATTAAAGTATTTCAAAACAGATTGTCGCGCAGCTATCGTCTGCAGAAGAAGCATTTTGATTTCGTTGCCACAAAAAGAAGTGGTAAAAAATCTCTGACCTTTGTGCTAAACAATAATGATAGAGATTTGGAAATGGTGTTCTGTTATTAGTATGTAATCATGATGTTTCTCGGGTATCTAAAATAATGGTTATTCGGCATGTGTGTTAGGATTACAGAAAAAATATTCCAAAACTTCTTTTTGTTTTTCAATGTATATCCTTTCGCTCGTAAAAGATTCGAATGAGATAATTAACTTTGGTGACACCTTCTGCGATTATTAGAAACAATTATTGGTTTTGGAAATGATTAGCAAGTGGAAGTATTGAAAAGAAATCCTAAATCATTCATTATATAAACATGTTCTTCTTTCGGTAATTAAAAGAGAAAGAAATGTTTGAGCTAATTAATCAGTGTAAATAGTTATTAAAAGGTAAAAATAATCTTAAAATATTCGATTCTTGAGTAGCTGCATATCGAGAATAATACTTTTTTAGAGGTGATTTATTTTTTATAGAAATTGCAATTTCGAATTCCATTAAGTTTCTAAAAAACTTTAAAAAAACCGTTAATCTATTCGGGTTTTACTAGTATAGAAATAACTTTGTTTTCCAAACTTGTCTTAGGAAGTTTCATCGCCAATAAACCTTACCAAATCAAACCTAACAACAATTTTAAACAAATCTCCGTAAACACAAAATGTAATAAATTGTAATTGGAAGAGATTAAATATTTCCTTCCGCCTAAATTCATAGTCGTTAACATTAGACATTAGACATTTAACTTTTCATGTCGATGAAATCCAGAATAATCAGTTATAAGTACTTGTCAATGACTAGATTTAAAAAAAATTCTAGGTACAGTAGAACCTCGGGAATACGAGCTAATTGGAGCTGACCTTTGTTAGGATTCCTGGAAATTCGGGAAAATACACTTGGTATATCAAATGCGGTAGAGTATTGACTTTGGATGCTCTGTGAAGAAGTATGAAAAGAGTTGGCACGGAACAATGGCAAACAAGTTGAGGGTAAAAAGAAAATACTTATCTGATTATGTTTCTACTAATAAAGGTGCTATATTCTGACTTAAAGACCAATTAAAATACTTCTTTTAAGTCAGGAATATAAACACTAGCTTTGTTTCTGATTCGTAACTGTTATTTTTTCCTTCATTTTTCAGTAAAAATTTTCAGAAAATAAAAGAAAAGATGTTCGGATTATCCGAAGTTTCGGATTCCAGGGGTTCTACTGTATTTATTTTTTTAAAGTCTGTACAGTGTCGTCTCGTTTGCAAACAGAAATCTGTAGCTTGAGCAACGTGTTTGGATGCGTTGGTTAGATTTGAAAGATAGATTTGGTTAGATTTTAACTTTCTTGACTTAGAAAATTAATAAGTATAAAAAGGAAAACGAAACTTCATTATGAAAATTTTGATTTCAGAAATCGAACTAAAGGTATCTCATATTATCGTTTTCAATTGTCTTTTTTTGTATTTATGATTATATTGCTCTAAAATTATGTAAAATGGCAAAAAATTCAAAATGTAAACATGGAATAAATTCCTTATGAATTACATTGTGAAAACTGAAAATCGTTTGGCATCGTGGATTTAATACGCGTTCTTTAATTTATGGTCAGAACAATGCTGACATTATTAATGACAGCAATTTTAACCACCTATTTATTCAAGTTTAAACACCATTATACAGAATGTCTGAAAAAAGTAAAAACCACGAAATAAACTCTGATAGAATCGAATTAAATTTTTACTTTATTTGAATTATCATTGACTTCTTTTATTTGTTGTATGCAGCAGCATATTGCGCGCTACTTAAACATTGTTTAAATTTTGTAATGTATGTTTACATTTATTTTTAAATTTGCTTTATTTACTAATTTAACTTATTTTATTATCTTTATGCTATACAGAATGTCTGTTCATACCCCCCTTTTCCAATCAAATTTTTGGGCCTCTTCTGAAAGTAATATAATGCTTTCACATAAAATGAAATGACTCAATGAATCAAAAAAAATCTAAGAATATGCGTGCTTTGTTATGTCTATCAATTTAAAACAAAAAAAAATGTCACAGAATTTTCGATTGTGAACATGATTGCTAAATACAGTCAGTTTTTTTACCAATGAATAGATCTTTCTAATCGTAATGTTACTTTCCTAAAGATAATTGATTAATAGTGCTGGATTTGGCAGTCATCTATACATTAAAATCCGCTTAAAATTCAAAAGCATCATCGATACAATTTTAATCTTAGTATCTTTTAAACATTTTCTGAAGTTGTGTCTCCGTTACAATATTATCATTTAATCTATGGGCTAATCTTACAGAATTTTATCAAAAGAATTCGAGAAACAGAATCCTTATTTCGGTCGATTTTATTTCAATAATAACTCAACATGAGAAAAAAGTCACGGATATAACATGAAAATGAATAATAGATTATAACTTGAAGCAATACACCAATAAGTTCAACCATCACATGCAGAATACAGTCATTATATAACAATATAAAACTGAAATAGATCTCAACGGAAGAAAATATAGAAGTTATATTTACTTAAATATAAGTATAGACCGACTGTCAGTGGAACGATCATTCATTCCTCTTTTGCATCGATTCCGATTATGTACCATGGATTATTAAATCGAAAAGACGTTCAGCATGCAAATAAGTTGTCCCTCCTTTGCATCGATATTTCCTTCAACATCGATTAATCTATTAGAAGCGACAAAAATACGAAAAGATGACGAATCCTTTTGAATTCTGATAGGTATTATGCCAAGAAGGTTTGACGGTTTCCATTCAGATCTCCTGCCTCAGTTCGATCGATATAAGGTGGGGGAGGGAAGAATAATATGCTTCTATTGAAGGTGAGAAAGGATCCGCCCACTTCGGTTCGGAAAAAGCGTGAACGCTTCCGCGAGGTATTCGTTGAATCGGTTCTGTTTTTGAATCTCTCTTTCCTTGATTCGTCTTCCTTTTCACTAGTATTAATTAGAAAGTTTTACAATTCTCTTACGTCAAGTTATAATCTGCGTAAACTCTCTTAATGCTAAACATTTAATTAAAATGTAGTTCAAAATAAACAAAAAATCAAATCTTCCGTCAAAAATTTGTTTTATCGCATGGAAAACATATTTTTTGATTTTTTATTTAAAACCCACACCGGTTCGGCCTACCTGAAAGGGTGTAAGGCCTTTAACAGACCGATGGGGAAATATAAAAGCAACACAAGAATATCAATATGGCATGGCACACACAAAAGCATCACAAACACAACACAGAACGTTACAAACGTTGAAAAAAAAGGGACAACAACAAAATAAATAAAGTAATCCAAAACACACACACACAACTCACAAAAAAGCAATACGCCACTGAATCTAAATTATACTTCGAGAGAAACATAAATTAATTGAATTTTGTTTGATTTTTATCACCAGACCTGGAACCAACATTAAAATATTCAAAACACTCAAAAGGAGGAGCTCCCAGTATACATCCAAATGAGCAAAGCACAAGCTCAGCACAACACACCAGTAAAAAGAAGGAGTCAATAAAAATTTTTGTGAAGTATCATTAAGAATCCCACAAAAGAGCATCAAAAACAGACCCCGTTGTCTCTCACCAGTCCAGAAAACAATAAAATCTATCAAAGTCCACATCAGCATAATTTTTTATATCAATAATTTGTCTAGCTTAAGGACTTTTAAGCTATTGTATTTTATTTACCACCATATTTTGATCCCAAAAATTTCTCCATATTGCTAAAATTCCTAGGGAAAATGAAAGAAAAGGAATCATTAATTAAAGATAATTAAATCGAGACGCAGTTTAGAATAAATATTATCAAATTAGTTCATATGATTGTTTGAGATATTAATTTTAAACAAATGTTGAATCTGCATGTAACGATTTTTTATTTAAAAATATTGAAGAATCTGGAAAAAAAAAATTAAGGAGCTATAGAAGTTTTTTTGAAACCAATATTTTTCTAAGCGAACCCCATTTTGGGGTTATCCTCCACAGTTCCCCAATTATTCCAAGAATTCTTAGTCTAAGCCACATTTCAGTCCTAAATTTCTTCTTGCTTTTCTTGTTATTTCATTTTACTACATTCAGTACAAAAAGTGCTTACCAACGGGGAAAAAAGAATATTTGTGAAATCTGAGGTCTCTTCAATTCCAAGCCTTGAAGTGACCCCATTTTCTTCTAAAGAATTTTATCTCGACTCCATAGTTAGAAGTTGAATAAGAAAATGTAGTGGCATGGCGACCGGGGTCAAAGTGGGGTATAGATGCCCCGGGTGCCAGTTTTACAGGGTGGCATGGAGTCAAAATATTGCCGCATCTATGCCATTTTCAAAGCAAAATATGATGAGGGAGCGTAAAAATAACACCATTTTCCTGGCACCAATTACAATTGTTAAGCCACTAATGACGACTGGGTTAAAAAGAAATCATTATTTTCCTGGAGCCACTTATTCTCGCTATGCCACTGCCCATGGTGACAAAACGTTAATGCGTTTATGTCATTTTTTAAATTCAAACACGTTGAGGGGGCGAAAAAATCATATTATAACCCGGGCGCCATATATTTGCACTACGCGAGGAGAAAATACAGCACTAATTAACGGTAACTATAAGGAAATTAATTAAAAATAGATATATTTAGTCCATTTCAATTTTAGGTCAAAAGGATTTTCTCAACTGGTTTTACTCACAAAAGTTGAAAAATCTGAAACAAGAAAACTCTTGAACCCTAAAATTTTTCTCCCTGCCCGGCCTGGGACCGCGAGACACAGTTTAAGAAACTCTTATGAACCCTTTTAGCACGTCTTATTATTTATGTTCTAATGTACCTATTTGACCCATCTTATACAGATATATTTTAATGAACCTATTTGATCCATCTTATCTAGGCATCTTATGTTCTGATGAATTTATTTGACCCATTTTATCCATATATTTTATGTTCTAATGAACCTATTTCACCCATCTTATCCAGATGTCTTATATTCTACTGAACTTATTTGACCAATCTTATCCAGATAGCTTATCTTTTTTTTGGAGCGGTTGAACACATGCCTCCAGAATTGTCTAATATGTTGTCCAGTAAGTGGCAGTCTGCTTTCTCTATCGATTGAGCCATTTAGCCCCCTTACCTTCCCTGCTAAGAATGGACAGTCCCCTGAAAGCAATAAAGAGTCGTTTGGAAGGGGGTGGACGCCACTGAAAGGCCGCACCAAAGTGATAGCCTGCATCGGACACCCACATCCGTTCTGAGGGCTAATGGACTTCCCTATTTTTCTTGTAGAACAACCATATAAAAGATCTGGGACATGCTGAAAGATGAGAACAGATATATGTAATAAAAAGATTTTATCCAAAAATTATGAAACTATAGATTTTTAATAAATGGTTATACGAAATAATAATAGATTGAAAAAGAACGATTTCTACATTATTGTCAATTTATGCGATAATCTTTCTCTGTCATATTTGCATACAATAATTATTTTAATTTAGTAATTTATTTAATTTATTTTAATTTATTTTAATTTTATTTGAGTAATTTTATTTTTAAATAATTATGAGTTGTCAAAAATAATATCTTTTATGATAATTTTTGAAAAAATGAGATACAAATAACTTTTAAGTTGCTTTAACTATATCAATTTGAGTGATGAATTACAAAATCGATCTTACTTCTGATTATTGGTTGCATCTGAAAATCGATTATTTGAAAAAAAAAATTCATTTTTTTTTTATGAATCATAGTCGTATGAGTAAAACAACGATAAATGACCTCTCTTGAATGGATCATCTGCCAGTTGCTTAGAATGACCATTTGCAAATTTTCGTTGTCACGAAGTTAACATTTTCTTTACTCTTCAGATAATGTTATACGAGGAGAACGTAGCCACAATTCACTGGGGAAATCGATTAACAATTAACAGAAAAAATTAACTTAAATAGTGACCATCTGGAAATGTGTCATACTACTTTTTCCCACGGATGATAATAATTTCTTTAATAATCGAAAAATAGACAGGATCGTTGACAGATCGTTTTAATTTTCGATATTCAAGACTATTTAATTTTGCTTAGAGTTAAATCTCAAACTTTCTCGGCAGTGTCTCTTTAAACTGTCTTTGACCTTAGTAAAACTAATTTATCCTGGGGAAAAAATTCAATTATCTGCCGCGAATGCAACCATGTTTTATAACCTTTCTCTGGTTTTGTCTAGTCATTACTTGTTTCTGCTTACTGATAACGGCGCGGCTTTCCAATGATACTTTATAGCAGTCTTTGATTGACTTTAACGCCAGATCTTCTGTGAATTGATCATTATCTGCCCAGAAAAAGAATCGAAAATAACTTCTAAGGAATCGAACAACCTTGTTTTTGTAATCGACCAATTGCAGTCATATCTTTAAAATGTTTCATTCTCATTCAAGTACCTAATGAAATATCTCAGAATATCATCGATGAATTGATTGTTATCTACCCAGACAACGAATCGAAAGTTACTTCTAAAATTAGAACAACGTAATTTCTGTATTTGACCAGTTCCAGTCAGATCTTGAAAACGTTCCATTCTCACTCAAGGACCTAATGAAATATCTCAGAACATCACCGATGAATTTATTGTTATCTGCCCAGATAACGAATCGAAAGTTACTTCTAAAAATAGAACAACGTAATTTCTGTATTTGACCAGTTCCAGTCAGATCCTAAAAACGTTCCACTCTCACTCAAGGATCCAATGAAATCGGGCAGAACATCCTCGAGCTTTGCAAATGGCTGCTTCATTACGGGGCGACATTTCACAGGCGAGCGAAGAAGACCTAATTGCGGGTTGTCGTTTCCACAGAGATAAATGTTTCGATTTCAATCGTTCGGATGCATCGGTGGTCGCCCAAATTGTCCTAACGTCTTGTTAACTCCTGACAAAGTGTGGCACATCCTATCGTGCGTGAAGCCACGCTCTTGGCGCCGATGGCGTGATGAAATCCAAAAGTGGGAAAGTTGGCTGAATTTAAATGACCCCGCGTGCCCGTAAATCTTGTGCCAGATTATTTATGGGAGAAGCGCGACGCCATTGTTTTGATTTCGCCTTAAAATTCAATCCAATTTTTTCGGGGGAATGAATTTATTGCTGGACCATAGACGGAGCAACCTTGGCTGCAATTGAATCAGAGGTGAAACGGAGTTTACAGACCCAGTTTATGTAGCCCATGGGATCCTGGTATCCCTCATTTATAATCTCAACTATGCTTACGTACAGAAATGAAGTGCATTTTAGAATGATGAAAAATTACGTATTTATTTTAACATAATAAAGCTAATAGGCTGGCATGCTATCTGTAAATTTCACCATGTGACATGCATGATGCAAAAATTGGCGAAAACGCTTGACAGAGCAGACCGTTGGACCTAGAACTTCCAAATTTGACAGGTAGTTACTGCTTGGATAATAGGTTCTCACTAAGGAAAGGGTTTTCAAAATTTTAATTCGGTTTTTAATTAAAAATTAATTGAAGTTTTAACGTTTTTCCTCGCTAACTTCGAAGCGTATTATTGTATAAAAACCATTTTGCACCATTTTAAAATGAAAATTATTAGCTTTTCAGTGGTTAAAATTTTATTTCCGTACAATTTTTTTTCTAATTCTAATAAATAATTAAACATATTTGTAAGTATATTTTACGACAATATTTTTCAGTATTCAATAGTAACATTCTCGAACCCTACACTTTACAGAGTGAATCATCTGGTGTTACTCATTTTAACACACAAACGTTGAAGTAATGTTAAATACATTTTTATGTGCTATCGTAGCAATATAATTAAGAGTAAGTTTTTAAAAATATTATAAAGACAGACGGATCAAGCTTAAAACATTAACATACTACGATGTGTCGAACTAGAGGTTCGAATTTTCTTTAATTCTTTTTTGTTAAAATTTGTTGAACGTATATACTTTGTAAGGATTCGAATCATTTGCCATTGTGCCACCGGGGCGTCTGTCAATTTGATCATTTTGTTTGCAAATGGTTTTTGCGGCTGTCTGGTCTTCGAATGGCAACACCTTGTATTTCCTTACTAAGATTATTTTTTAATAAAATTTCAGTAGATACATTGATGGCATTGGTGATCGTTGTGTCTTGGCAATTCTTATTTAGTTTAATTATTCTATTAGTTGTCGAATATTAATCGGCTAATCGAATATTTCATTTTTTTTGTGAACTGTAATTATACAACTTTGATATGGTTAGGTGGATTAAATTACACATTCAGACGAACAAAACGCTCCATTTTAAAAAAGATTTTGTTGAAATAATGGGTGAAGATTCCTTTTAAAACAATATAAAAATTTTACATGTTTCTATTTAGCGTCACAAGAAGAGAAGGGGTCTATTCTGGTACCCCCGGTTGGTTGGGAGTTGAGTTGGGTTCCTCACGTTAACAACGGTACCCAACCCAACCGGGGGTACCAGAATAGACCCATTAGGTTAATAATATTAAAGACCCTTCTTGAAGCTATACAAGGGCTATTTCAGGACGGACCTCGCAATTTTGAAAGATGGTCAGATAACAAAGCCGACGCCTGAACCGGCAACTTCCTCTCGGAAATTCCTCTCCGTACTAGCCGGAGTACAATGAGAAAAAAAAGGAAATTACGTATTATCTGGTACAGTAAAACTTCGGTTAACCGTCACTAGTTTAACCGTCAGTTTCTCTTATCTGTCATCCTATAAAAAGTAAAAATAACGTAGGTTTATAGTATTACAATAATATAATATGTATAGAAATGTAAAGTGTATATTGATAATTTTGTAAAATTAAACACAATATGTATTTGATATTTTAAGTTTTTAACTTTCTTAAATCATTTTTAACGATCCCTCATTTTTACTTACTTCTACTTCCATCGTAATAAGCGCACTACGACTTCCATTTCGAGTCACGAGTCTTCCGGGAAAATCCCCTTTTTGCCGTATATAACCTCTCAGCGCATTGTTAACTGCCCTTTTTGATTCAAGCATGTAAGCGGACAACACCTCGCCGTTCGGGCGGAACCTCTTTAATCCTGGTCATGGAACTACGCATAAAATGATCCCTTTAACTATGAAAAGGTAACCTATCTTCAATGATTGAATAAAAGATGATTGAATCAAATAAAGCCTTTTCCTTGACTCAGATATTCTACATTTCACCTTTAAAAAATGTTTGATGTATGTATTATTCACTTTCAAAGGATTTTATTTCAATTTTCGTCTCAAGCCAGCAGTGAAATCGCGCTACTGTACATAAAGAGATTCCTGTTATCCGTCTATTTGTGGCGCATGTGGGGTGTATGTTGCACACATCAGAAGGCGCTGCTGGATAAATAAAACAATTTATTTAATACAAACAATAATATTAAAAAAGGTATGCCATGACGATTCAAGATGTTAGGGTAAGCCCATGGACTCCAAAACACAGGTGAAGAAAACATCAGTCACCGGAGGAACCGGGTGTAAGCAACCTGGAAAGAAAAAGGCAAAAGAGAAAGAGTTCTCGGTTAAATGTCTTCATATACTACTCCGATGGCGGTAAATCCTCAAGTTGCCACAAGCTGGTTCACAATTACGACGAGCCAGGCACGAAGAACATCAGCAGCATGGTGGTCAGAGTCAAGGTCCGAATCTTTTGATTCGAATCCGCTACATATTCGGTTATCCGTCTCAGCCCTGGTCCGGACAGTAGCGGTTAATCGAGGTTTTTCTAAGTTTTAAGTCAAAGTTTCACTGTATTATCAACGGTTCATAAGTGGCCATATACAATTTTTCCTAAATGCCGAGAAAATATCTAGTTTTTGAACCAATCAAACCAAATACGCGAGCTTCCACTTCCCTGGCTTTCAGAAATCTAAATTGTTTTCCTTAAAGACTACTTTTAAGGAGTCTATTCTGGTACCTTCGGTTGGGTTGGGTTCCGCACGTTAACAACGGAACCCAACCCAACTCCCAACCCAACCGGGAGTACCAGAATAGACCCCTACAACCATATCGATCTGTCGAGGTTATATTCTTTTTTTATCGCTTTACCTGTGTAGAAATGACAGGGTTCTTTTTATGAGTATAGTTAATGAATAGTAGCATTAGCGAATCCTATACATTTTATATAGTAAATCATCTGGGTTTTTTTTTCTTTTATTTATATTAACCTCCCGTTTTGGAGAAACACGAGGGCTATTTTGGGAACCGCGGTCAGATGAAGAGGACGATACCTGAGCTCGCACCCATCTCCAAATTCCACACCACAACAACGATGAATCATCTGGAGATATGTGTTTGCTGCTTTTAGCAGAAAAGTATCTTTTATCGTAATTTAGGGGTCTATTCTGGTATTCCGGTTGGGTTGGGTTCTGCACGTTAACAGCGGAACCCAACCTAACTCCCAACCCAACCGGGGGTACCAGATTAGACCCCTTAATATGCATTTCCGCGAAAGGAAATGCATTTCGAATTTCAAGAATAGCAAGAGAAAATGACCCAAAACCATGAAAAATCAGAATAAAAATAATTGGATAAAGTTGTAGATATAGATAATTTTAAAAAATAGATTAAATTTGTTTGCCAGTGCACCATATAGGTAATGATACACGGATGCAAACGTATCGACTGATAAGAACATCAAATTATGCTTCTTTTAATTACTAAACAGTGAATTTCACTGCTACTGAGGCATACAGTACGAGTCAGAACAGCATCTCATGCTAATCAGCTCATAGTATCCTTTCTTGCAAGACAACGTTAGTGTTAGATTCGAAAGCGCAAATACCTACAGAAGCATATTGATGGCGTCGTTTACTTCTGTAGTTAAAAAATCGTGCGGAAAATACAGGGGGCAGACTAAGGCATTTTTTTTATAATAAGCTCATCTTTCCAAGTGTCTGAATAACCTTTTCTCATTTTTACATTCACCTACATAAAAAAGCGAAAGTGCAAACACAAGTTTTTATAGAGTAGGTGGTAACTTACGAGTCAATACAAACTGAAATCTATTAAACTTTCATGAAAGCAACTAAGAAATTAAACCGACCACGAGCCTTATTCCAGGATCGATAACCGATTTATCAACACGGCCTTGCTCGCTCATAAGGTGAGCCTGTAGACCGGCCTGTAAGTGGATAAACCACCGGCACGCAAGCCTCGAACGAGTGAATGTCCTTTAAAAAAAGAAAGCGGGACAAAAATACACAAACAAACGTTTTTAGCGAATTAATTTCGTCGAGGAGAGTGACTTGGCGTCCCCAATTTGTGACAGAACGATGCACGGAACCAGTCCGTATCGATGTACACTACCCATTCGAAGAATTAAAAGATGCCAAATACTGTCATGAGGTAGAATCAGAATCGTACTGGGGAGGTACGAAGGGGTGGGCGAAATTCGATGCACTCCAAGTTACCAAGAGGGTTTAGAGATGTCGATAGAATGTGCAAAGAACGTCGGGAATGACAGGGGGAAAGCAGTGCGGGGAGGGGAAAGGTCGCTAAAGGGGGCGTGGCTTAGAAGCCCGCTTTAACTGAAGCCAATTGTCACGTGACGCCGTCGCTATGACGACGAGGGGCCGTGGCGTCAACTCGTCTGAAGGTAATATCGCTTCCCCCTCTACCTTTATTTTTTCCTTTGTATTTTTTTAATCGCGAAGCTTTTGAAATAATAATAAGCACAGGGTATAATTTTCCCGTTACCTGCATTTTTTTTTCATTGTTATTCAAAGCAGAATACATGGGAGTGTGTTTTTTTTATTGTTATTCCCTGTCCAAAGAGCTTAGTCCCGTGTTCGTTTTCTTGGTAATTGCCCGGGCTGAAATGTTCGTTTTTGGCATTAGCCGAAAGGGCGGGTGATTAAAACTCATTATTTATTTGGCTTTTTTGGAATCGATTTCGGGCTTCCCTTTTGTTGGTGTCTGCGTAAGGGTCTGATTTACGGTCCGGCCCTCCGAAGGAAAGCAAATAAGGAGAGGGCTTTATTTAAATGCGAAAGCTCGCTTTTTCCGTGAATTCTGCTGTCCAGTCACAAGTCGGCGCTGGCCTTTTCGAGGAAAAGGCACGAAGTCAATAAAGGGATAACATTTCATTTGAAATTTTTTTCCACATCTTATGGGGGTTTTCGTCGCACAATTAAGGTAGATTTTTGGTCTGAATTTACTTTTAGGATTCTAATATAGCCGTCAGAATCTCTTGCATTATGAAGAGTTGATTCATGAGTAGAATATATTCTATATTTTAATTTTCTTAATTTATTTAAATATTTTAATTTTCAAGCATCTTTGAAGAATGAAATATTACGTACAGAATAATGGAACAGCAATTTATACAGTGTTAATAAAAGCAAAATAAATCATACAATAATGCACGCAATTTCATTCGTGGGAAAACTATTAAGCTATTGGCCTCTTCAAGGATACTGACGCGTATGTATAGGTTTAGTTTCTTTAAATAAATTAAAATCTGTTGAATACAAATTCAGAAGAATAAATTCAATTTTTTCTGCCTCCCTGATTTGTCACCGGTATAAAATAAAAATAATATAATCAAATAAAAAAATTAAAGTTCATCCTTAAAGAGGGCTATAATATAAAATAGAAAATATACTCATTGCTCTGTCTGTTGGTCTGTTTGTCACAAGAACTCCTCCAAAACAGTGAATAGTAGCAACGAGATTTGCACATTCTATTTTGGGGTCCATTTCTAGGTTCATCACGTTATTTTCTGCTTTCAGAAGCAATTATTTCGAAAGATATCTAATTAATAATTAACACAAAATCTTAAATAAAAATCATTATTTTAGAGAACTTAAAATAGCAGCCCAAATATTTATATTTACGGCCCAAAAGTGCAAGATGTGAAGGAATGTAATAAAGGAAATATTTAAAGAGACTAAAAATACTGCTTCTAGCAAAGTTTTGAAATAAATTTATGATAACAGAATTAATAAAATTAATTATAAAAAAATAAAGAATGCGTTTGAATCTATAATGGCTGAAGCCTGTTGATAAATCTAGTATGTTATAAGAAAGCCAATTAAAAATTCCTTACGAAGAAGCTTGTTTATTATTACGTATATATAGATTATCCCATCATTTTCTATATCTTGAATTTATTCTTGAAAATTTGGCATCTTCACCACAGATGGAAAAACTTAATTAATTCCTATCACTAAAAATACATTATTAGCCTTTGTTTGCTGATTTTATAAAATCCATCTTCCAGTGACGCTACTGAGACTGGCTAATAGTCTCATGACTAATTAATTATTCAGAAAAGAGGTAAAATTCAAAGGCATATTATTGACAATTAATTACAAAAAATTCTTTCCTATACCAGAATTAACGGCATCCTAATTAATTTCACAAATCCACCCACATGGCAGGCAGAATGAAGGAAGCAACAATCAATGCACAATCTCGACAACACATAGGAAAAAAGATTCAAGGTTCTGTTTAGCTAGTTACTAACAAACAGTTATGTTTCGGAATATCCTCCATTTAAGGTTGCCAATTTTCAACAAATCCTTAGAGGCAAGATTTCATTTATCTCATCAAGTAAATATTTGTCATAAGAAGGTTAACTAAGCATTAACAAGAGGCTTGTTTACTAAAATGAATAAATAGAGTTTTCCAGAATTTTCGATATCCTGAATTAATTTTTTGTACATTTGGGAAGATATCTTCAAACAGATGAAAAAAATTTAAATACTGCTTGCCAGCTTTTACTAAACCTATAAAATCTATCTTCCAGCAAAGCTACTGAGTCTGATTAACCGCCTCACAACAAAAATAAAACAGTTAACAGCTAATTAATTATTTAGAGTAGAAGTAAATTTAAATACAAATTATTGACAATTTCCTGTAAAAATTTCTCTACTAAACCAGAATTAACGGAATCCTAATTAATTTCGCAACAGAAATCAATGCACAATCCCGCGAAAACATAGTAAAAAATAAAGGTTCCGTGCAGTTAGTTACTAATGAACAGTTATGTTTCGGAGAAGATGATTTCAGTATCTTCAAAATCCTGCATTTACTGTTGCCAACTTTGCAAGAAATCGTCAGAAGGAAGGTCTTGATTTATTTCTTCCACTGAGTCCTGTAAAAGGAGGCTTGTTTACAAAGTCGAATAAATGGATTATTCCAGGATTCGATTTAATTAATGTTTTCCAGCGTTTTCTGAGTTAAAAATCCATCTTCCAGCAAAGCTACTGGGTCTTATTAACCGCTTCACAACAAAAATAAAACAGTTAAAAGATAAATAATTATTTAGAGTAGAAGTAAAATTTAAATACAGATTATTGGCAATTATCTACAAAAATCTTGCTGTTATACCAGAATTAATAGAATCATAATTAATTTCACAAACCCAGCAATATGACAGACAGAATGAATGAAGTAACAGTAATGTACAATCTCGTGGAAGCATGGTCAAAAAAATAAAGGTTCCGTGCAGTTAGTTACTAATGGACAATTTTGTTTCAGAAAAGAAGATTTCGTATTTTCGATGTCTTGCATTAATTGCGGCCCGTTTTACAAGAAATCGTCAGGGGGAAGGGTTTGATTTATTTCTTCCTCAAAATATTTGTCATAAGAAAACCAACTGGCTTGAAGAAGAGAGAGGCTTGTGTTTACTGAGACGAATAAATAGATAATTCCAGGATTTTCGATATCCTGAATTTATTCTTGTAAATTTGGAAAGATACCTTCAAATTTATAAAAAAGATTAATTAATGCTTACCAGCGTTTACTGAGCCTATAAAATCCGTCTCCATCGAAGCTACTGGAACCGCAAAGCTACTGATCAACCGCCCCATAACAAAAATAAACAGTTAACAGCTAATTAATTAGTTAGATTAAAAGTAGAATTTAAATACAAATTATTGACAATTACCTACGAAAATTTCGTTGCTATACTAGAATTAAGGGAATCCTAATTAATTTCAGAAATTCACCAACGTGGCAGGCAGAATGAAGGAAGCAACAGTAATCAATGCACAATCTCGTGAAAACATGGACAAAAAATAAAGGTTCCGTGCAGTTAGTTACTAATGAACAGTTATGTTTCGGAAAAGATGGCTATTTCTGTCGGGAAGAAGCAACAAAAAGGCTTCCTCCTCATCCGGAAAAGTCAACAGAGCCGAATTCTTTCGTGACCGACTCCCTTCATGAGGGGATGGCACGGAAGCACGTCTTCAATCCTTTTTAAATCTTAATAGCAGAGATGGGAGGGGTGGAGAGCAAACAGAGGGAGGGGAACGTATGCTTTTTTAAGAGAATCAAAAGGTTGGGACGAGTCCACTCGGCCGTGAAATGGGCATCCTTCTTTGCATCAAAGGAACCGACCAAGTTTATTTTTGGAGAATACATAGTGATTGCGAAGTGTTGACATTGAGGCAATCAATTATATCAAAGGTTCGGCGTTTTTGTGTTTATCTAAATAATGGGCTACAGCTGAGTTAGGAATTATAGGGATGAATAGCAAAGTTTTATGATTCCTCTGCCTCTTGGGTTGTCGTAATGGGTGTTTTCATGATCTGTGATACAGCATGACACTTATCTAATCTGACAAAATTCTTTCTTTGAAGTTTCTACAATTCAGAAATCAACAGATCTCTTCGTGGATGGGTTTCGAATGCATCAGTTTTACGAAACCATTTATTGTGGCATCAAGTAAGTAAAAATTTTCAAACGATAAGGAAATAAGTCGAGCATTTAAATAAAATAAAACACAATTAACCTAAACTAATAATTACATTCTAACTGTATATAAGAAATTCGAGTTTCGTTAATTTAAGAGGAACCTAACACTTAATACTTCGAAAAAGGTGGAAAATAACGATTTATGTCCTTTTCATATTGTCGAAAATAATCATACTTTGTGCACGTAACATTCAAACTTGGTAAGATCGTGAATTTCCGATTTCTGATTGGAAGTGCAACGATTTTAAGTATTTCATAAAAGACGAAGACTTTTAGTAATACCTTGAATTTCTATTCTCTTTTTTTCGTCGAATAGAAATTGCATTTTTAAAAATCTCTCAATTAATTGAAAAACTAGTCGAACCAATGTATTGAAAAATCTTTCAATAAATTAGAAAAGATAAAAATGAAGCTTTGAAACGTTTGTGACACCTTGAAAAATTTTTTAAAAACATAAACTGATAAAAGGAATGAGCTCTAGTATGTCTTTGGTATGAAAAATTAATTATTATTGGATGAATATCAAGAAATAAGATAGGCATACACCATAATTTAAAAGTAAAAAGTGATAAATAATGTCTTCTATGTTGTTGTTCATGTTGGTACTCTGCCAAAACCACGAAAGTTACCGGAAAAACTTGTAGCAGTTTCGAGGAATAAGTAAAATAGCTTCTCTGGATCTACAGATCTGGTCTTTTTAATAACCTGAAATATAGGCATTGAATAGATGAGCGAAAAATATTTTAATCTCAAATCGAAAAATGGCTTTTTAAATTTTGAATTTTTTTTTCTGTGTGATAATGTTTTGGGAATTTGGAAATATAGATATCAAAAGTGTGCTGTTTTACCTAACACGCCTTTCACTTTACGGCTTTTTCTGTGAGAATCAACTTCTTTCCGTAAACTTGTTGCAGTTTCGAGGAATCGGCGAAACATCTGCAGATCTCGGCTCTCAAATAAAATGAAATATATGAGCTAAATAAGAGAATGAACAATGTTTTAATTTCAAATAGAAAAGTGGGCTTTAAATGTTTGATTTTTTTCCTTCTGTGTGATAATGTTTTGGAATTTGGAGATAGATATTAAAAGTGTGCGGTTTTACCTAACGCACCTTCAACTTCTTTCTGCTGTTCTTTGTGCTTGAATCGGCTTCTTTATCCGTAAACTTGTTGCAGTTTCGTGGTCTTGACGTGGAATGGCGAAATATCTTCAAATCACGGCTCTTTAATAAAATGAAAAATATGAGTTGAATAAGTGAATGAATAATATTTTAATTTCAAATAGAAAAATGGGTTTTAAATTTCGAATTTTTTCTTTGTGTGTGATAAGCTTTTGGGATTTGGAGATAGATATTAAAAGTGTGCGGCCTAACGCACCTCTCACTTTACAGCATTTTGTGTGAGAATCGGCTTCTTAATCCGCAAACAATTTCCCACGCTACTCAGTTTCCCGACTTACCACTAAGTCAATAAAAAAATAAACTTTTTCCTGAGCTCATTTCCTCACTTTTTCAGCAAATTTCGCTTTGTTTCCTTTCTCTTTCATCAGTGCTAACCGCTGGCACCTTTTGGCGTGTCATCCAATCCTTCATTTCATTCGAAAAGATTAAAAAAGATCCAAATTATAGTCATTACGGACCCACCTACCTCCTTTCTTTTCTTCTGCGTTTAGGCTTCAGGGTAATTTAAAACTTGTGCAGCAGTCTCTTTGATGCGAATCTTCATAAACAAGGATTAAGCCAAGGTCGCCCAACACCAGAAGCACATAACCTCCGATCTTTTCCTCCCGACATAAAAATCAAGAAAATCTAGGGAGGGGGTGGGGAGTAACTACTTACCAACCCCCTGCCGTTTTTTCTTGCTGGATGTATATGGACTCTTGGGCTCCAAAACAGATGTTGAGCAGCGAGTAACCTGTTTCGTATTCGAAGGGAACAAAAAAATAAAGAAGCTCTATCCAAAAGAACGTTGTATTTAAATAAGATTAAGTAGTTTGTAAACGCTTTTATTTTTTTGCGTCTGCTTGCTCCTATTTGCGCTTGAAATTTCTTTCCTCCTTTTTGTGTTTGTTTATTTATTATGTATGCAACTTTTTTTTCTGGCATACATATAAAGTCCGCACACACCGCGGGCGTCTTGATAAATAGGGTCCATAAAGATTGTTGGTTTTACATAAAATTTCATTTTAGCCTTACGACGATGGATTGGTTCACTGTGCTGGAGAGGGAACACAGTTGGGAGCGTGTTGAACAAGCGTTTATTGTAGGGGGAAAAAATCAATTTATAACGGCTGCCTTTGCAGTGAGGGTAGGTCAACATCATTCCATTTCAATCTAAATAGCTGGATATTAGAGACTTTTTAACTGAAAAATGAAAGATTCTACTATCTTCCATGAGAGAAAAGAGCTTATTATCTATTTCCGACCTTCAGTCAAATCAGTGATTCTGGAACCTTACTTTCTATATGATTCTAAATAGCACACTATTCAAGCAATTTTTGTTAATTTTCTCACCTTCCATTACATTTAGGAATATTCAACAATGAATACTTCTTGCGTGGTACTTACCTATATACGTTATATATTCACTTATTTTGAGTGATTACATTTTATTTTCGTATCAAGATAATGTATCTCTTCTTATTTCTGTATCTTTAATTACTTTTTCAGTTTCTTTTGTTGTTTCTCGCGTCTTAAAATCCCGCTCCTTCCCATTTTTGTTAACTCGCTCCCTGCAGGATAAGTCTTTAGTTTAAACAATGAATGTGAATTCTATTCTTAAAATTTTACATTAGCTCTATTATGTTAATTCTATTGCCCGGACCAGATTTAATTGTAGATTTTTCAGGTTGATTTGATACTATAATCATGTGCCTTCAAATTCCTACTGTCATCTGCTACATCAGTTAAATAGTTCATAAGAATGCTTTTTGATAAAGTGTAGAATAAATTATATTAATTAATCTACATGCATTCTAGTTTCTCTTATTACAAAACTTTCCTTTTTTGGCTATAAGGGATTTAACCATGCTTTGGTCTTTTTCTGACATTCATGAAGTGCGATGTGATCTAATTCATGATAACAATGACTTGTGCGAAATGTTCTTTTTTTCTGTTGTTGCCGTCTCGTTGTTGCATTAAACTTAGTTGCAGAAAAAATAGTCGAGTGGCTGAAACAAGCTCTGTTTTCATTAAAAAATTATAATCTCCACAAAATTTTGAGACTTTCGAACACCAATATGTTTTTTGATTTGTTTTTTGAACAATTTAGATAGATTTTTAAACATGACATGACATTTTACGTGAGAAAATTAAAAGACAATTATTGAGGATGTTTCTCCCAAAAAATCCGTTTAGATAGTTGACCGCTTCGGCCCTGGCGTCCTAGTATTAGGACACATATTTATATTACTCTAGATTCCACATTTTTAAGAATTTAAACTTCAAAATCCTAGGTCCTGCTCTAATTATGCATTCAAGAATAGCAAGATGCTTTTATTTCTGCTCAGTAATTGGCAGCATAGTCGTAACAGAGAAAATAATGGAGGCTTCTGACCATCTTCATACAAAACGCAAGTGCATGATTTTTGAGACCTAGAAAATATTATTATATTTAATCCTTTGCTTTTTGAAAAATTCTATAGTATAAATCATACCCTTTCTGCCTAATTCAGTGCTTTTAACATAAAAATAATGAGAAATTGCACTACAAATGAGAATCAAAAGTTTGTTCCACTAATAGGACATCAGAACTTAGAGCACGCAACATGAATTTTTATACTTGTTCCATTATTAGAACACCAGGTGTCTATAGTACAAAACTTTTACTTTGTTCTACAGTTAACGATATTTCTTCTAAAAAACATTGTGTTGGATGTAAATTTTGAAGTTATTATTCAATTATTAACCATTAAAATTGATGGAAGATGGATGGACGAGGTAGTTCAGATAAATGCGTTACAGAAGCTGGCAAAATCACTGTAGTGAAATGGTACGGCAATCGTCGGGACAGTTAAAAGATGGAGCAAAAAAGATTTTACTTTTATTGAAATTTTAGACCTGAAATTGTAAAGTTTTACAATAAAAGTATGGAGAGGTTGGACAAGCATGACTTATTAATGTCACTATACCAAATGGCTATAAGGAACCCTCTGCATCATCTTTCATTATTTCAATATGGCTATAATAAATTTGTGGTCATGGTATAGACGAGATGCAAATTGTTCTGGAATTCCTCAGAAAAACTAAATAAATTTATTGGACTTCACATATCAAATAGCAGTAGCTCTCTAATTTTAAAATCAGTCAGCAGCCCCTACCAAACCCGGACGTCCATCAGGTAATAGTCCTGCTGTACCACCTCCAAAGAAAAAGTTAAATCTGTCAGACCTTGCAATGCCGTGAGATTTGATGGGATAAACCATATGATTGAGAGAAGTTCAAAGCAACAAAGAAGCAAATTGAAAGGTTGTACTTTCAAAACTTCATCGTTTTGTAAGAAATGTGAAGCATTTTCATGTTTTCATACTCAAAGAAATTGTTTCAAATCATTTCATTCAAAATAATTGTAAACTGAACTAAAAATGAAAAATTACCTTCTTACTTAATTGAAGCCTGGTGTCCTATTACTAGAACATTTTTTAAATTATTTTGCTAATTGACAGAAAAATTATGATATTTCATATTTATGTTACTTATATATAATATAGTATATTTAACCACTCACTGATTTTTTATTTGTGCTGTGCATAATTCAGCGCCGAAGGGGTTAATGATAACCATAAGTGATCAAATAAAAATATAAGGACTGATACAGATGATTTGCTGTTATTTGCGAGATTTTAATGTTGCTGATTATATTAATTAAGTTGAAGTTTTAAATAGAATAACCGGCAAATAAAGATCGGATATTAGGAAAGACTATTTTTGATAATTGTGTCCATGCTCTAAATTGCAGGGTTTTGTTGTTAAAAGGCACTGTAATGTCATTTCCTTCTTTCTTTCTCGTCGGTAACAAGTTCGGTTCCAAGACCTAAATTAATTATAAGTAGCACGATTTACTGATTCCTTGACATCAACTTATAATTTGCTCATAAAATTCAGCAGTAAAGAAAGCTGAAATGGAGTCAATTCAAGGAACGCCGCAGTCACGTGATAATAGTAAATGCTTCTAACATCTAAAAGTACATTATCTTACGCTATTCCGTGACGCAATACTATAAGCTGGAAATAAAAAATTAACCACGGATTTCAAAATTAACTTGACGCGAAGTATTTGATGTGTATCACGTGGTCATGAACTCACTCCATAATGCAAACTTCTTTCCTAACTGACAGTGTAAATCTGTCTAATATCTAGCCTGTTTTAAACAGTCTCACAAACAGAATTCATATTTAATGACTATTCATCGGTATTTGATCTTTCCCATTTATTCAATAATCTCCATCGTCATTTCTTTCACAAAAATCAATACTCGAACAACCAAACTCCTTGTAAAAGCATTTTAAACTACTAAAAATTGTATTGCTTACATAACGTCTTATCATACCGAGTAAATTACAGCATATTTCTTATACTTCATTTGCTTCGCAAACAAAGAGGATATTAATTTCATACATTCAGCAGTATTTGAAACACACACGATGCTCCACGAATGAGAAATTTCTAATTTAAACAGCACATTACGCTCTTTGCTCAGAGCCGAAAAACAAAGCAAACCCGCCGGGGAATTAAACGGAAGAAATTGTGTTTGGAGGGGAGGAGGGTAAGAAGGGGAGGAGTAACGCCTCTCCGAGCAAATTAATGAACAATTATCGACCCTTCCAGAATTTATTGCTCGACATTCAGAATTATTACAGGTTTCGGGAGTTCGTCGAGCATTAGCGGGGCGACGGAATATTAATTTCGAATAATGTTTGATCGATGTTTTAGAACAATGCCCCCTTCCGCCTAAATTACGATCCCACATTTGCAAAAGCAGAGCTAATGGGGCTCTTAATTTATGGAACCCCTCACCCTACCTTCCCTAACTCACTGTTAATTTTTTGTTTTACTGTTTGCTTTGTTTTTTCTAACAAAGGGCTCGTTCTGGGCCCCTCATCCCACCCTTTGCAAACCCTTCCCTCCCCCTTTCGGTATTCTTTGTTTTTTATCGAAGCTCCAGACGTCTTCATCGAGAGCTTTTCTTAATCTATGACAGTGAAAAGGACGTAATTTTCATTGAGCAGCTATTGTGTCTGTATCTATAATGAGAACCACCCCTGGTTTTCTCTTCTTTCTTTTCCAGTGCTTATTTGTATTCAAGGGCAGCTTAGGTTGCTTTTTTTCGATTTATCCTGACATACGGAGATATGGCTTTTGTCCATAAACGTACCACGGCATTTAAATACTATATTTGACCTGACTGTGACCATATTCAAGCAGATAAAATTATTATTTTTCTCCTTGAATAAGGTCATTTAATTTTACAGCAAAACCGTTATTATTGAAGAAGAATTTGAAATGGCTAGAACATCCCTGATTTATACATACTATAACATTGATGACGGTGTACTGTAAAAAGCATATAGTTTTTATTCCCGCATAGTATTGCTTATAACAAAATAAAACAATATTATTAGTACAGTGGTACCTCCGAAAAGCGGACAGTCACGGGACCAAAAGTTTTGTCCGTTTTTAGGAGGTGTCCGCTATTAGGGAGGACAAACTTTTTATAAAAAGTTTTTCACTTCTGTTTGATATATGAAACATATATTTTTATCTTGCTTGTTAGAATAATTTTGAAATGTTTGCCAAAATAATTGAAAGTTTTTCAAAAATACCTGTCCGCTATCCAGAGGGAATAACATGGATTGTCCTATATAGAAGGACTAGCACTCGTAAAAATGTCCGTTAAATAGAGGTGTCCGCTATTCGGGAGTGTCCGTTAAGGGAGGTACCACTGTATAATTTTGCGACGATACATCAGAATACTGAAACAACTCATTGTGATGCAGTCCATTAACGAACAACTGGAGACTTGCTTTCAACCGCAATTGCAACCTGATGTACCAGGACATTGAATTGAGGTAGTCGTATTAAAAATAGGTCACTGAATCGGGTGTAATTTAACACTGAACAGCATGGCGGGAAGAAAATTTATCACATATATGCATCCTGCACTTGTTCTGCAAAAAACGAAGAATTGACGCAGCGTGAAAAAATCCATGAAAAAAATAACCTAAATCTCTAGAAGACTGTCAAGCTGAAACTAATCAACAATAGCAGTATACCTAGTTATAAATAAAAACAATATTTGTGTTTAAAAACTTGTTGCCTTTTCATTTTACCGATATTTTGTAAGTATACCCAATTCAAATTCGAACATCTTTCTTCCGGAGCTCCCAAAGGTTCTGTGTGATCAAGCTAGAAGATGATGTAGAGTCAGTGAATGCTGTAGAATCCTTCAACTTACATGGAAAAGTATAATTTCAAAAATAAAACTATTTAATACTGCCATGTACTTCACAATAGCGTTCAGGAAATTGCGCCTTTCCTTTTGGTTTCGCTCTGTTATTGACACAGTGTATCACTTTCCAAAACTGAATCATATCCCCTGCTGTAAAGGAGAAAAACAGAGGTTAGAATGTATTTGTCGTAAGTTGCTGTAATCACTTAACTGGTTTGTCGTGCGTCATCCGTGCATAAAACTATCGTTGATGTTCTCAAATTTATAATCTAAAATTAAATAATTTGTAGATGTTACAATTCTATTCTAAAATCACGTGAAAAATCCATAAAATTCTTAAGTACGCATAATCTATATAAATAAAACTAAAATGCCAATATTTTTGTACACTATAGAAGGTCAAATACCCGATAAATTTTCTACAGACTTTGCTCCCAAATACCATGTAGCATAAGGAAGGTGTTCGTGAAGGTTCCGTGACAATTAATTAAATTGTAATTTTAGGTAGATTCCTTATAGGAGTCTACCTATTGCAATGGTTCTCATGACACGACTTTCGGAAAATTTCTGCAGATCTTCATCGATCATGACCCCTAGAACCCAAAATCACCCTTCGTTAAAAAATTTATATATATATATATATAACGCTTTTCCCATGTTATCTTGTGAACACGATAACTGGAGTAATTTTGAATTAATTTTAACCAGCCTGGGATATGTTGTAAGGATAGTAAAAGTCTCCTTCCAGTTCGTAGATGGGCTATCCAGCTCAAAGGGGGTGGAAATGGTGTGGGGGGGATTTTCATTTCTCTATAATTCCTTTACAATCGAAAATAGAAAGAAAATTCAAATTAGGTGAATTATCGCCTTATCATAACAAACAATTTTTGTATTTACACTTTTTCGATAGCTACAAATGCTTAGAAGTTATGATCTGAAAAGGATTTTCCACCATCTCCTTCCTTTAATTTAGCACGCTCTTAACCTTATGCATGTTACCCTTTGTTGGAAAACTCGTTCTTGCGATCTCTTCCACCTGCTTTCATTCTTGTCAGCTCTAATCTATGAGAATATGAAATGTTCTTTTTCCGTATTAGTATTAGTAGAGATATACATATAAGCTTTTGTGCCATCGTATTGTTGTAAACGATAACTAATATTTGATTAGATTTTAACCGGCGTGGGATTATGTTTCAAGCAGTGAGTAAATTTGCAGTTGGTTGTAGGATGGCCACGTAAATAAAGGTTGAAGGATGGTGGGGTCGAAAGTTTCATTTTCCTAATTCCTTACGATTGAAGATGAATGATAAATAAAATATCTGAATTATTGCCCCTTCATAGTAAACAACTTTTTATTGAAACTTTTGATAGCTACAATTTTCAGAAATTATGGGCTAAAATGCCATTTTCATTCTCCTACCCATTTTATCATTTCCCCCAGTAGCCTGTTACGACTAAAGATAGAAAAAAAATTCAATTAGACGAATTATCACCTTCATAACGAAGTCAAATTTTATATTAAAGGTTTTTTGTCTGGCTAAAATTGATTAGAGTTATGAGCTGAAAAGCGTTCTAATTCCCCACCCTCCAATTTATCAGTTCCATTTCAAGTGTTGAAGATAGAAAAGAAACTTTTAATTAGGGAAATTATCACATTCATAATAACGAAACTACTTTTTACATTGAAGTTTTTGACAGCAAGAATTACTTAGAAGTTATGAGCTCTCATCAGCCGCTTCACTCTAATCTTTTATGACTGTAAACAAACTGATATACCTTGGCTTTGCCTGAATTAAAATGCTTTCTTGTCTATATTTCAATAAAACTATACTATTGTATAAAAATTATACACAATTAATTTTTTTTCTTATCTGAAACGTTTTTAATTAAAAATGGGAATATAAATTGAAAAACGATTTAATTGCTTCAGCCGTTTTCTCCGATATAAATTGTTAGGTTATCGCTACTTCAAACTTTTGTTAACAATTACTAAAGTAAAAGAAAGTCTCAATGAATATGTTGAAACAATTGAATTTAACTAGTTAATTATTCATCAATTCTAAAGAATGAAAATAACCTGAATCATTATTTATGTCTTCGATATAAATTGTTAACGTCTACTTTTAAAATTTCTTTTAGCTATTAGCCAGAATTCTGTGAATGTATTCTGGCATTTATATATATCTCGTGATGACTTCTTGTTCTTCGGACAATAAAATATTGCTGTGAATTTGCATAAAATTAATTTTGAAAAAATATTAAAATGAGAGAAACAAATTGTATGGAAATGAAATTTTTGTCACTGAAGGTGTAAAAATAGTTTCGTGAGATAATGTTTTCCAAAGATAATGCGGAAAAACGACTTGCTTAGTTTTTAATTAACTGAAATTTTAAGTAACTTTTGGGCTTTGAAAATTTGAAAGGGAACTTTCTCTTGTCTTAAATAAAAAGTGTGCTAACTCTGGTTGAAATCAGTCCAGTGGTTTAGGAGGAGATGTAGAGCATACATACATAGACACAATAATTTTTATTTAAATTAAGATAATTATTAGAAAATTACAAGATTAAGATTACTTGCATATATATGAGCCATAAAAAAGGTTTTAGTGAAGATAGCGTCACGATTAATTAAATATTTAATTTTATTTAAGTAAATAGTTAATTCGATAATTAGTTAATTTGACAGATTACTTTAATTTGATATTTAACTAAACATGGCTGCACCAAGATTTGTTTAATAAATTTAATATAAAATAGGCAAAAAAGATACGTATATAAGAGTTCCCTTTATCCTTTTTTTATATTGAAAATATATCTCAATAACTTTAAAATTGTTTTGGGGTTTTCTGCCTGAGTATTTGCTTTTAACTGTCGATGGAGATTTAAATTTACTGTTCAAAATTGCTGCATTGATATCCTATGTTTTAAACACGCATATTAAATTTGCAATTCACAATGTTTAATAATTTTTATTGTCTTATGTGTTAAGAATTTAGTGATTATTATCTATGTAACCAGAGAGTTCTCTAAATGAGCCCGTTCTAGTAATGTTTAAATGTTTCATGTCATGTGATTTTTGCATATGACAAAGTAACGTCCGCACAATTGTATGGTAACCTAGATTAAATAAACTGATTTTTAAATCTAAGTAGTTCTTCATCCGCGTCAAGTGTCAGTTTCTTGCTACTGTTTCAGACAGGCTGGCTTAATGTTATCTAGGAGATATTTGCACTGCTGAGTTGTTTATTTCTTTATGACTCCTACCTGTTGAATGATTATGTGTTGAGATTTTAACAAAATTGACCAATGTACTGACCGAAAAATCTATCATAACTTTTTGGAATGAAAAATGGAATGATAAAACCTTGATATAGCAAAAAAAATTAAATGTCATGTGAAAACAGAATCATAGCGTAAATATTGCTATCTGTAGAAACAATAAAGTCATTGGCTATGTCTGTATTGATCAATATGTAATATTTCATTACTTTTGTAACATTAACGTAAAGGAATCGACCTTTGCCTTCAAGCTTGCCGAAGAGGGATTTTTTTTTATTAAGAACTATCTTTCCACTGCTCATGCGCAGTTCAATCTCTTCTACTGACGAACCTAGAAGGCTAAACAATATTAATAGTTTATGCTTAGCGTCTTTTAAAAATCGTTCGGTTCAATTAATATCCACATTTTAATTAAAGAACGTTTCAGGCGATAATAGGATTTAGTGTATTATAATATTTTATATAAAAGTATTTTTACATTAAAAATATTAGACGTAAAAGTATTTTAATACCGAGCAGCACCGTATACATCAGCTAACTGAATTTAAAAGACAATTCCTTGTTAAAGTATCCAGTGTTATTTAATTTTATATTAAAGAAAGCTAAAACAGTTAAGTGGTTAAAGAATATTATCCAAATCTACATAATCCAAAAAGAAACTTTCAAAGCAAAATCGTTACCACTTCTACTTAAATTGCTGTCAGTGAACTCTAGCTGGGTTAACAAGCGTCTTGTAAAGTTTTTTTCACACACCCATTACTTGCCGATTAATTATAACCTAATAATAACTGTTTACCAACTTAACTGTACACGAATGTTTTATTCTTACAGCTTTCTTTCGCTTCCTCACATGTTTAACAAGCTAAATTTGAAATATATTGTTACACGTAAGAATGCGTGTAACAATATTTTTCGAGAGTAATCAGCATGTCCTTATTTCCTAAAGCACGCAAGTTCGAATGAGATCAAAAGTTCATTTACACAGGCACTCAATAAAATGTATCATTTTATTCAATATTGCGTGCATTTGATACACAAGCAACGTAAAGAAAAAGGATAGAGTTTAACATTATATCAGACAATAAGAATTTTGGTAAAACGAGAAGAAATCGCAGACGATGGGATTGTATTATGCACCAGACTGTAAAATTTATTCTGAAAATTATTTTCATATCCTGTCGTCTTGACAAATGCGAAAATTTAGGAACTAATTTGGACTATTTATATCTTTTTAATCCTTTTAAAATAATATAGAAATACAAAATTTGAGATTGAATTATGATAAGGAAAGATATTATTTAAATTAAATCATCATTTATGAATGAGATTTTTGCTCAGATTCTTTAACGAGCTCTGGTAATCGAAAGTCGTCTGCTTTATGCATGTAACAAGAAGTATGTTTTATAAACAAGGGAAATAGTCCAGTCATTAGGTAGTTTTTTTAAAACAAATTCTGGTGGAGTTGTAATTTTTTGCTCTTTTATGTTTTTGGGGGTGCTGATTGCGAATCTGAGGTTTGCCACCAAAACTTTTGTTGGAATTTTAATTATAGCCAAAAATATGAAAAAAATGAATTTTCCCCCAGTGTTTTACTTATAACTCAACAACTATCAACTTTTATATATCATCATTATATGTCAAAATAATCAGCACAAAATTTCCTACAATTCAGGTCTACACAATTTTTTTCGTTACACTTACCGTTTAGGCACTATAACTATTTGAAGTTGGCGAATGTTTGACTTACCTGCTAGCGCGGCATGAACAATAACAAATCTTCCAATCTCTATGCACTAAGATTTACTATTTACTATTAATAAACATTACTTTATACCTTACTTTTTTAATACATCTTTTCTACCGTAAAGTTCTTTGTACAAATAAATTTTTCATCTGTTATATTAGACATGAAAGCAATTTAATCCCGAGCAACGTCGAACACAAAAGCTAGTTATGAATAATATTCCTTGATTACCTCTAAAAGGCCGGCGTTGATAGAAAGTTAGAGCCACTTTCACAATAAAATTTTATTTACAAACAACTAAAAGTACTTAGTGTAGTTTTTAATTAAACTTTATTAATTTCCATTAATTAATTTAAATAACTTGGTACATAACAGCCAAGAAAAAATGACATGAAGAAAAGATAATAAACATTCCAAACTGTACAAATCATAATAACCTAATAATAACAATAATACGACCTGCAATCATAAATATGATCATAGTGTCTATATACATTACTCAGTCTCTTCACTTTATCTTGGTCGCTTTGAGGTTTATGGTTGAATATCTTCCGGAAGATCATATGTGTCTTCCTCGACATGCAAAGACAACGACGCCTCAACTAAATCATCGGGCAGTATTGGTTCACCATCATCATCCTCATCACTATTAATAATTTGAATCTTCCTGTTCTTGCTGTTGTCCCAACAATGAAGACACAACACTAAACAAAACAATTTGGCCGTTATACAGCTGCAGTATGCACCCCTTCTTGTACTTGCAGGATATCTTGCGCAGGATAGAGTCAGGTGCTCTATCCTGAGGCCAAGAATTTTGACAGGTTGGAGCCCACTGTTTGTGTTTCCCCAACCCCAGTCTTCCTGTCTCTTTTTATTGCCAAGTCAGTGTTGGATCTAATGGTAAACTCTTAGGGAATGTTGGTGGGCAACTACTTCGGTTGGATGAAGCAAAGCCATGTTGCTACTCTTGCTAAAAGAAGATTTCATGTAACCTTTGTAGCGAACATTATTCAAGGATGGTGTATCAGATCTGGACGTTGGGTAGCCATGTAATGCAACAAGGAAGCGATTCCCTGCATCCACAACAGCTTCAGGGGCCACATCTGGGTTTTTTAAAATTTCAATTACTTTAAGGAGATCAGGATTGTTTCTCAAAGTCTATACAAATTTCATTTTACCGTAATTAAATAGAGCTGATGTGGTGTCACATCTGATATATGTTGACATATGTCGGCATGTATGAATAAAATATTGTCAGCGATTATTTTTCATAAAGCAGTGTGAAGAGAAAATATCTTTTCAGCTATTTTTCCTTTTCCTGGTTTTAGAAAATATACGTTATCAAAGGTGCAGACGCCTATTAAGATGACGAAAATGTCGATATATTCACCTATGACAACCACAGACGGATGTGTTGGGGCCAAGGCTAGAACTGAGCTCACAATTAAACCATCAGCATCTTTGTCTGTTTTTTTGCATGGCATGTTTACTGAGGAGAACTTGTTCATCAGGATGGAGATGAATTGATTCTTGTTCTTCGGATTTGCCAGGAATTTCTCTTGGGAAACAGTTGGTACCATCGTTTCATCAAACATTACTTCGCTTGACATTTGTTTCAGTGATCTTCTGGCCCGTTCTGCACATTTAATACCTCCTACTGTTTCATTTTCAATATACCCATCGAAAATTACTATAGCAGTTGATTTGTTCTTTGTACGAACATATGTCACATAATTATCACAAATTGATGAATGATGAAAAAGTTGAACCCCTGTTCCAGATGATTCTGTGTAGCAAGTATTCTCCATCAACAAATACACGCTGCTTTCAGCATTAAAATCCTGTGTTCATGGCATGAAAACTTTGTACAAAGAGGATTTCGTGCCTTTTCGTATGCCACCTTCATCAAACAGAGGAAATGGAAAGGATATAGTTCATATCTTAGAAATCCTCTAGTTATTCATCCAATGCTAATTAGCTGGAAAAGCGTTGTAGGGTTGATAGATACACTTTCATCATGCACCTTCATGGCATTACTCATTAGAGCTAGTGGTTTCATTCTGTAATTTCTTTTAAATTTCACAATATGAAAATTCCTTCCTTAAATTCTTTTGATGCCCAGAATACCTT
Source organism: Araneus ventricosus (assembly GCA_013235015.1). Taxonomy (NCBI): domain Eukaryota; kingdom Metazoa; phylum Arthropoda; class Arachnida; order Araneae; family Araneidae; genus Araneus; species Araneus ventricosus. Next base: position 408,068 of record BGPR01000409.1, read on the forward strand.
CCTTGGCCATATGACAATTTATCCTTGAGTCTCCAACAACGGCAGTGCTTATTGAAAGCAAGTCAGAGTTTTCTGGGAAAGGATTATAGTCTTGAAACACTCCACCATTTTCCTGCAATCATCATTATCTCGCTGAACTCTTGAGTCACTGATTCCCAAATGTTGATCAGAGCTGACCTTCGACTTTAAGCCCCCTTTCCCATGGTCCGTGTTTCCGAAATTCTTGACCGTGTTATACGCCTTTGGGACAACTAAGAATCGTTGTTTCTCGAGGGTTTCTGGGGTTACTCGAACATTCCGGGGAAATATTGGTAAATGCTTGGATATGAAAGGAAGAGAGTCGGCGGAAAGAGATCTCAGTACAGCTCCTATGGGCAGTTTCAGATTGTGTATCGGTGGTAAGAACACTGTGTCTGGTCACATTCTATACCGGAAATAAATCCCAACGATGCAAGTGGATCGCCAAATAATTGACCTTCTGAACAGGGCTTCAGAGAGACGATTGCATTTGCTAAGATTGGGAGAAACACGGAATGAAGACCAAGTAGGGAACAATAACAGGACTATATTGAAGTCTCCTAACTTATTAAAAAAACCATGAGATTTACCGTGTTGTTTTCTTCACAACCGCCTTTTCGGGGAAGCCGAGTAATACCAGGGATAGAGAGATTTAGATGAAATTTTTTGTGCAGATTATGTTAGTATATTCTTAAAATAAATGATAAAGCTTTATTTGCGCAAAGAATAATAATATTAATTAATTATATAAATTAAATAGAAATTTATTTAGTAAGATTGATAATTTTGTGCATACAGATAGGATGGTTTGTTGTTGTTCAAGCCGCGCTAGCAGGTAAGACAACCATTCGCCAAACTTCAACCAGTTATAGCGAATGATTAAAAATGGAACATTTGAAGATTTGTAGATGCATTTATATATGCAACATGCATGTGTAATTGTGGAATTGGCTGTCCGTGAATATCATATTATAGCAGTGGATCTAAATGCCTGGGTCCAAGTTGGAAGCCAAAATAATACGGGCTAGTTTGCTTGGAAACATTAAGATTTTTTACAAACACAAACATTAACACATAAAGGATACAAATTTACATTAACACTAGCTATTACAATGGTGATTCGGATTTGGGCTCACTGTTGCAGTTCACCTCGACATTCCACAGTTCTAACTGAGTCTTTTACCGTTGGCGTCTTTCCCACCATAGGTTGCACTGTTCTTATTACACAGGCGCATTTGTTACAATATTTAATATGAGAACGAAATTTAAATGAACAGGAATAAGCAAATTTCTATTTGTAAACACTTTTTAAAATCATTAATTTTTCAAAAGCATGTTGATTTTAATTTCAGATAACTGAACAGATTAAATGCAACACTGATTTTGAATTTTCCGTTATTATAAGCATGTGCAATATTTTTTCAAAAGTTCTAATGGCAAACTAAGTAGCAATCACAAAAGAAATATATTCATATTCTTTTCTTGAAAAATTTTGTTATATAAAATATTTATGAAGAGAAACAAATAGAAAATATAAAAATGACAGTACTTGGAAAATCTAAATAAAAACTGATTGTAGCATAAATGAACGATGATTTTCCCTTTAATCTAAAATTTTGTGCGCTGAAAAGATATATGGATTAAATGAAACAGCCTGAACCTGTTTCCTCAACAGCAAAGGAATACAAAATCTCAGTTCACAATGAATTAGCAGAAATTATGACTATGATAATGGGGAAAAATCGAATTCTTTTGTACCCCGATTATTACTTAATAGTCAGCAATTACTAGAAAAAGCAACATTAAAAATGTTTAATATGTTTGTTTAATTACCAGTAATTTACATTAACTCAAGAGAACGATGAAAAAACACATATTAGCTATTAAATTATTTTCTCTGTACTGCAAAACCAAAATCCGTTTTCATACGAGCACTTTTATAGGCCAAATTAAGCGACTTCGATTTCAGCCTGGTTGCACTCGAAGAATTCTAATCAAGAAAATCAACAAAGCTCATCTTTTAACCCTGCCACTTTCCAAGAATCGGAACAATCGAATCACTGCAACAGCAGCACTTAAGGAGTGATAATAAGAACGGAAATAAATAGACAAATAAAGCTCTTACACAGCAAACCTACAAGACCGCGACGCTTTCCTCTTATCTGGCTATTTGGAACCATTTGTAATTTTCCAAGTTCAAACGTCAAAATCTCGGACCATCTGATTGTTCCGCCGATGTGGAGTTGACGAAAAAATTACAACTTTTCGACGGCCGTCCATTACACCGAATTGCAACAACGCTTTTCGCATACAGATGCCCATTGCTAAGAGACAAAGGGTAACTAATGACTAAAAAGCGGTTTCGCTTCGACCCGGAGCCGTGTAATTATTTTTTTAGTCTTCTTGCTCGTGATTCGGACTCGGTCGTCTGCGATTATCATTATTGTTATGATCCGTCTGTTAGGACCCGTTCCGCTCAACTACGCACGAGAATGTCACTTTCTGATTACCCGTTTCTGGAAGCGTTTCGATTTATCGTTTGGCTGGACAGCTCAACTCTGGAAGAACAAAAGGATGCCATAAATGAAAAAAAAATTATGAGGGAAAATTAGAACTATAAATACCTTTAACGGTTAACCTTGAATAAATTCCTAGAATGGAATAATTAAGATTTTAAAGGAACGCCTAGGAAGGAATAGAATAATTAAGGATTTAAAGGAACTATAATTATTTAATCCAACTAAACAAAAACGAGTTCTGAATTATTTCCTTGAAATTGTATTTAGGGATAAAACTGGAATTGCTATTGTCACATCTCGATAGCGAACAAAAGTAAAACGTCCGTGGAATCCATGTTAATATATTAATAACTATATAGGGGAGAGTGGAGTAAAACTGGGTACCCATAATTCTGTCGCTATTATCTTTCCTATCTAGCAGACAATACTGAATTACACTCTACTAGTCAAGAAAAAGGAACAGTCAAAGTGTTGTGTTATAGCTGTTGAATCTACTGTGCTACATCTGTGAAGGTTTATTGGCTTTGAGACGTCAACTCTCTAATGTTCGTTTGATTTTAAACTATCCTTACTTAAAAATCATTACAGTTATAAAAACTATATTTAGTACAGATTATTATATATTTACTAAGGATTTATACACTATCTAACAATAAGGATTTACTCCAATAATTGTGCTGTTCTATTTCGTTTTTATAACCTCTGCACTCGGGGTAAAACCGGATATTCCAAACGGAGTAAGACCGGGACGGTCAGTATTGATGATTTCTCCGATTAAGACGATAAAAACACATCATACGTTCATTGGTTATATTTTAGTGATGTTTTTTTCTAATTTAAATAAAGAAGAACCAATGCAAAAACTGTCTTAAGCGTGCCCAACAAAGCTGCGGTGGCGCGGAGTAAGAAGACAACTGCTTTTCATGTAAATTTTGCAACTAATATTCTTAATTTGTCATATAAAATAAAAATGATTAGAACTTTTCAGCTGAAAATCGAGTTTTCCGAATTTCCCACTTTGATGTGTATACACGATTTTAACCCACTAGTTTGGTAAAACCGGGTAGTTTGACTTTTTTTATATAAAAAAATCATTGATTAAAGAAACTAATGAAACTGTGAGTTTTCAGGAAAGATATATAGTGCTCCTATAAACACTGAATATTTTAATAAAATTTGAGAAGCTCTCTGTCGAATATTTTAGCTCCAACAGGCCTTCGAACCTTAGCTACCCGGTTTTACCCCACTTTCCCCTATTATGAAATAATATGTGGGTTTTGTTTCCAAATTTTATACATATTATTAATTTATCAAATTTCAAAATATTAAGGGCATTTAATAGAAATTATTTAGTAAGACTAGCATATTATATCAACAACAGAAATAAAACGCCCATAGAATCCATATTAATAAGTATCTACTGTGAAGAAAATATGTGGATTTTATTTCCACATTTTAGACCTAGCATTAATTTATCAATTTTCAAAATATTAACAATATTTAATGGAAGTAATTTAGTAAAATTAGCATATCATATCATTGGTAATAGAGTTATAAGAAAAATTTCGTTCACTACAGTTAAACTTCGTTTCCACGTTGCTCGTTTAACCGTCAGTTTCTGTTATGCGTTATCGTCTAAAAAAATATCAACAGTCAAACTTCTGCGTAAGATGCGGAACTCCGCCATGCTGAAAACTCGAGTCTCAAAGACATAGAAGGAGATGACAGATTATTTTTAACTAAGTTAGGTCTGTAGTATTACATTGCATTCTGTCCATTACTACTCTTACTTACTTAAAGTCCTTCTACCTCACATTAACTTGAGAACGGCGACAACTATTGCCACCCATGCGCTACACGGTAAGATTGGTTACAGCGCCACCTGGCGGCAAACAATGGAGTTAGCACTCGAAAACGGTGCAAGATATGCGGGGAAAAGTCAATTACAAAATTGTAAAGCATGTTCACAAGACGTGGACAATAGGAGAAAATTTTATTTTTCGGGTGAAAAATGACACAATTATACTTTTTTCTGTGGGAATAACTCAAACAGCAGGTATATGGACCTTTCCACCAAAATTACAGGACTTTCGATGATGTATTACAGTATCTGTGCTAGCGGACGAACTGATATACTAAAAAGCGTGCAAAGTGAAATTCAAACAAAAGCCCAAATCTTTGTTGTAGAAAACGGAGAGCAGTTTGAACACAAAAAATAAAGCTATCTTGTGATAAGTAGTTTTTTTTCTGTTTTAAACCCATTTTGAAACGTCACAGTTTCGGAAATTGAGAACAAACAAATGTGCATTTTAAGCGTTCTGTTCTTTGTATTAATGTACACAAGGTGTCTTTTCGTACTAAATCGCAGACTCTTTACAATTTTGTAGTTGACTTTTTTCCCGTATCTTGTACCGTTTTCAAGATAGGAACGCTAACTCCGTTGTTTGCCGCCAGGTGGCGCTGTAACTGATCTCACCATGTAGCGCATAGTCATTTTGCTATACCTAGACATTAAGTTTGTGGCGATATTTGTTGCCATTCTCAAAGTAATGTGGGGTAGAAGGACTTTAGTGGACACCCTGTATTGACTTTTATATTGATCGTTTTATAAAATTAAACACGATATGTGTGTATCATTCACTTTTAAAGGATTCTATTTTCATTTTCATCCCAAGACAGCTTTGAAATCACGTTACTGTACATGTGCATTTAGAGATTTCTGTTATTCGGACCAGCCACTGTTCATCAAAATTTTGCTGTACATAAAAATTAATTGCATTGCTTATTACTTCTCCACAAATTCTTTTATTGTATTAACAAATTAATTTTTCAAATTATTTTGATTTATTAGTGCCAAATAATAAACAATTGCTCTATACTATTTGAGAACTACTTACAAGGATTTGTATGCTAAAAAAATATTCGTCCTTTTTATTTTTAATGAAGTTGAAATTGATACAATAATTTATCGTCTGCGCAAATGGAAAGATTATTTTTAAAAAAAAGTGAACAGATTGTTTTTAGCTTTACAAGTTTATGGTGAAGAAATATGATGAAAAATATCTTCGTTCTTTAACTATTGTTTAGCATGATGTGTAAGTATTTTCAAATAAATAATATAATGTATATGTCTTAATTTAGTCAAATATATATTGTGATAGATGATTAATTGTATTTTTAGAACTACATTTCACATGTTATTTTTTAGAATTTGTTTCTTTTGTATGGTTTTGTAAAGATAAGTAAATGTTATTTCTTTCTACTGTCTGTTACCAATTATTATATCACTTGCTTTAACCTTTAGTGTTTTAATTAGGCTTGTTACTACAGAAAAAAACGTTCACATATTTGGAAAGCTAATTTAAAATAACTCATTATGATTCCTTATTTTGCTATTTTCCTTCGAAATTTAGATGCGATTATATATCGAGTCATAAGTAAGTACATACATGCAGCTAATAAATCTTTCTTTTCCTATGTTAAGAAATATAATACGCAGATTCACTTTAAGTGTAATAATTCCTAATTATCCTCTGCCAGAACATAATTATAATTATCCTCTGTCAGAACATACAGAGCTTATAGTTGTTTCAGTATTCATTAACAAATAAATCTACGAGAGTCAATAATATCAAATGCTGAGAGCTTTTAAAAAAACTGATTATTTTTTTTAAAACAAGAATTAAATTTCTTTTAACAGGTAAATTTTGTATACCTTAATGTGACTTTACTTGGTTCTTGTTATTTTTCATTCATTAAGTAAATACCCCATTTAGAATGTGAAAACAGCATAAACGCATAAGCTGTTATTATTATCCATTTATTTGAAAAAAATGGACTCTTGGTTTCTGCAACCAGTAATTCAATTGGAAAAGTAAGAGATTTTTCTTTCGTGTTTGTAAAATATAAGGAGAAAACCTGTCTTATTTTTCTTACAAATAACCATCCAAGCTGTTGATGAGCTGATCTCATCGCAACTGCTGATTTAATTTGAAAAAATAATTCCTTTCATCAATAACTGGCATTACGTTTTTCTCTGAGTAAGGAAACTTGATAACTACTAGTCAGAGGAAACTAAGGAGTGTTATCTAAGTTGAGCTAATCTCAGTAATGTTGTAAAAAGAAGTTACCAGTCAAAACAAGTGCTTTTTTTCTTTAAGCTTTATTGAATTAATTTAATAATTCCCGAAAATGAATTAAAACTACGATAATGTCTTTGTTTTCAATACCGAAAAAGGAACTTAACTTCAATTAAATATTGTGCAAATTTTTTTCTGTCCTTTTACTTTTTCAAATATTTCTACGTGGTTTAAGTTGCCTTTAATTATTTCGTCTTCACAAAAAATGATTTAATACAGACAAAAAATCTACACATCTTGAATATGCCTTTGCAAACATTGCAAAAAATTTTTGAAAATATATTTCCACCAACTATGTTGATTTTATTAACTCTTGATTTTAATATTCTTAAAATTTTACTAAATTTTAAGAATATTAGAATATTAAATTTAGTAAAATTTTAAGAACAATAAACTTTTACATAAAAGAAACGCTTACCGAGTTTTTCTTAAAATACTTTTTTAAAACTTTAAATTAATTCATCGGCAATTTAGAATCCAAATGATAGTGCTAAACTGGAAACAATAAGCCTGAAAAATGGAATTGAAACTGTTTATCAGTCTATAAAAATATTCTATGTTAAAATCGCAGGGCAATGAATAAGATCCGTTCACTTAAATTTTGATTTTATTGGTGTGGAGCAAATCAAATGACATTTCTAATAGAAGAAGGTGCTAGTTGTTTGAGAAATATTTACTTTGTAGCACAATGTTTTCAGTGGACCAAGTAAAACATATTTAAAGTTTTCTTAGAAAATGCTCAAAATTCATCTGTACTCTTTTAATGCGATTCTGTCTATTTTCTGCATTATTAGAATTTAATGAAAAAGTATAATCGCGTCAGCACGAGAATAAAACCACCGCTAACATCATGCAGAATAATGGTTTGGGGATAAAGATTACGTACTTAAGATGAATAATGATGTATTCATAATGGCTTCCTACCGATGAAGAATGATGGCTTATGAATAACTACTCATGTGCATGATTTCTAACTTAATCGTTTTTTGTGAATTCATTGGACAAATCGTTTATGCACTATATTCACGCTGAGAGACATGAATTTTAACCTAATATGAATAGGAAATTATACGCTTATAGCTTCATTTTCAAAGTAATTCATCTAACCGCTATAGCTCGTTTTGTTTTGTTATCAGATTCGAATTTTATTACTCCAAATTACAGTTTCTGTAACTAGAATTATAATAAGCAAACAAGAAAGAATATAAAAAAGGTGTTTACAAATTGATCGCTATGCTAACAAAATAAAACTTTTTATATAGAAGTTAATGGTTCACAGACTGCATATATCGTTAATAGCTTCAGAATATGGCTTTAATATTATGAGATTGTCCACATACGATCATAAAATTACTTTTAAGAAAGTATTAAAATTGTGTAAATTTTTCTAGATAAAGTATACTGAGAGTTTTTCTTGAAAAATTCATTTTAATTCAGATTCATTTTAATAGCATTGCAACTGAGTTTTCCTCGCATAGAAATTCGAATGATTAAACTCAGAGATCATCCTAAACGATCGTCCAGAGATATTCAAAATAATAATAATAAGTGGAAAATAAAAATTGAGGAAGAACAATCAGTTCGAATTCTTTATTTAAGTACAAAAGCCTACTTTTCTTGGATTCAGACTGATAAACCTTTTAAAGTAAAGAATCGAACCCAAAAAAGATTCGAAAATAATGAAGGAATAAATTAGGACAATTTTATTTGGGCATTTTGGGACTTATTTAGACATTTCTCTGTTCACGAAAATTTCTTATCCCACAGTTATTGGTTTATATCGAAAGAAAGCAATTACTTGTCGAGAAGAACTTTAAAAAATATCAGTAAACATATTAAATCAACTTTATTTACATTTTGAAGTAAACCTGCATATAATATTTTTTTAAATTTTGGAAATTATAAAAATGCAGAAATTTCCGGGAATTTTTCTTTTTCCTAACTATACATAAACTTTCGTTTCCTCCAAATTTCACGTATAAAAGGTCTGTGAATCCGTTTACCTTATTTTTCAGTAGATAAAGGTTTTAACGATCAAAGACTAATATCAACTATCCTCCGAAAATATATATACTCAAAAAATGATAGTACATTTTCGTTATTCTCTCAGAACTTTCTAATAGGAAGGCCAATGTCGAACTGAACTCCTGGAAACTCCATACTACGACCATATTTCCAAAACCGAAAATTTCGCTTTTATCTTTTTAGGTTGCTCTCTAAGCTAGGAAATAACATCTAATTAAGATAATTTAAGTCTTATAGCAAACCATTAGTATTATCAATCAATTTTTGTGAGAAGCACTATAAAGACATATTTAATTATGTCCAAACATATAAAATTTTGACGTTATTCTTTATTGTAAACATTTTTTTCGATACTCGACAATCTGCGGTGCAATATTGGCATTAATAAAAGTCTATGTCTATATATTACATAGGGTAATATGTAGACATGAAAATACAATTCTTTGATATCCATCCTTCCATTTCTTTGATATTTCTAGAGCTGGTCGAATTATATTATAATGTTTTTATTTATTACGCATTCGACATTCTTCTGTGGGGTAATATTGTCATAAATAAAAGTCCCTGTAGCTAGTGAATTATATTGGCATAAAATTGCAATTCCAATGTTTTGGATATTTTTAAAACTATTCAAATTATGTTATAATTATATTTTTGACATTCTTCTGTGATGCAATATTTTCTATAGTAAAGGTTTATGTAGCCAGTGTAATAATGATGACACAAAAGTACAAGTCCAAGTTTTTAAAGCTGGTCGAAGTATGTTATATTGTATTTGTTTAATACAGACGAATTTTTCAAAATGAGTGGAAATAAATACATTATCATATTAAGTCCAGCAGATAAAACATAATTATCTGAAATAAATTAATTACCTCTTAAATTGTTCAGAGCTTTGTTGTTCAGTGGCGAAACCAGGATTTGGGTCTGGGGAAGGCTGAAGTCAGAAAAAATTTTGTATCGTTGTGAGGAACGCCAAACCTCATAAACCAAAACACTTTAACTTTAGAGACTTTACTCACCTAGCAATAAGAATCATAAAGGACACTTCAATACTTTCGATGATTTAATGAAAAACAAAATGAAATAACTAGCCAACAAATGTTCTCGACCGCTATGTCAACGATACAAGTACGAGTGGAATGACTACAAAAGTGGGGAAATTTTCGATCTTGTCAAGCCAGGAAGCAATGTTGTACCGGTTTTCTTTTAATAAAAAAAAGGAGATTATGGCAACCAGCTATAGTGATTTTAAATAAAATCAAGAATTATAGTTCAGTCTGGGGGCTGCAGCCCCATTGCGACCCCTGGATTCGCCACTGTTGTTGTTTTATCGTTATCTCTATATTTTGTCTTAGTTCATTTTCTCGCAGATAACTGAATTCTAAGCGGGAATTTCTCTACAAGGACAAGCGAGGAGTTATGTTAGACATAACAGATAGAATGTAGAAATGTGAAAGCATTTGTTTAATACAAATTCTATTAATTTTACGCAATATTTTGAAACTGTATTACTAACAATGAGGTCGCATTTTAGAAAAATCCCACACCATCAACGCTTCCAAACGAACATGTCGAAACAACAGATTGGATAATTAAAATCAGTAGCGGGCGGCAAAATCAGAACATGAAGGAAAACAATTTTATAGCTAATAAGAGCAGTGTCACTAGGTTAATCATTGTACACATATAAAAAATAACTAATGCAATTAATTCGTGTTTTTCGCCTTTTGTTGCTAAATTGCCGATATGTGAAAGACTGGTGGTGTGCGCGCTTTCGCAACCTATATGCAGAGACTGAGGACGCTAAACTACGAATTACGTTACTAATAAAATGTTTTTTCCCCTGGAACTTATTTTTTATTTTGAGGTTTATCTTCCCAATGTAGCTTGTAAAGAAAGGGTAGCATGTTGCAAGTTAGCTCCGGGCGGCACAAGTTGAAACAACGCGGCTGATTAAAATCCATTTTATTTACACAATGAGTGGTGGTTTCACTATCTGTTCACCGAATTTGGACGAATCGACCTTCCCTCCAAATCCGAAGACCCCGCAGGTGTACTTCGGGAGAGACACATAAACAAAACACCAACCGATCCTCTGCTAAAAAGCGCTCGTGACCGGAAACGCGATAAGCTAATAAGCAGCTTAAATCATTTGGCAGCTCCAAAGGACCGGAAATTATTGTTTTATATTCCGCAGCAAACACGGCTTTATACCCCGCCCCGACTGACGGCTTTATATCTCCTCTTTCTCTTTTTTATTATTTATGTTTAATGTTGGCCCTCCGTTCATTAACTTCTGGGAAATGCGTTCTTAATAAGGCAATACGATGTCGATTATGATGTCGGATTATTTTTACTTCGTTTTGTTCGCTTCTGGGTTTTCTTTTATGCATCGTATCATTCATTAACAGAGAAATGGAAATCCCTACTGGGAGGAATACAATGGGGAAAAAAATGTTTAAAAAAAACTGAAGCAGTTGATGGAATTTCACTCTAATGAAGAATACGCAAGTCACGCCCCTTTCAAAGGAATAGACTTTTTGATAAAGTTTATTTTCGGGGAAACGTAGTGAAAATGTGGATGCATCAAAAAATGAGGATGGTGACATTTTGATAAAATTACACACTGGGTTAATTTTATGAGTTTATCGCAAAATTATTTTTCAGTTAATATGACAATTACTTCGGTATTAAGACAGTAAATAAATAATCCAGATCGCTAGTTCTCAATCTGTAATGCTATTTATTTCGTCTCGGAGCATTCCATAAAAATTGTAGAACTTTATACAAAGCTCTGATATCAATATAGTAAACAGAACATATAACAAAAAAATGGAAAATTCACTATTGGCTATTTCATTGTTGGATCGCCTTCCACTCCACCAGTCAATCGGTTGTTAAGTAATCTACACCATCTGCAGATTGAGAAGTCCTCGAGTTGTCTGATATTAGAAGATGTGCTTTGTCTAGTTGTATTGCGCGTAAAGTGAACTCAAAATCAAAAGATCAATGTGTACATCAGAATAGACGGCGCATTATCGAATACCTGACCAGGGCTGGCGCCGGGGGGGGAGGGGGAACCGAGGAGTCAGGGCCCCGTGTCGGGAATGCTGTGCCCCCGTCGGGGAAAATTTTTGTACGGGGTATTCAACTAGTTGATAAATATAGATATGGAAAAAATTTGAGACCAATTTCATCCCCCCCCCCCCCGAGCAGGTCGTTCCCTCCATCGTCGTCGGGCACACCTTGCCCCCCCCCCCCGTCAGGTAAACTCTGGCGCCACTGCTGTACCCGACACGCTGTAAAGCTGGACATTCACCATAAGGCTGTTCCAATCCATTTGGAGGTCTTCTCAGCAGACCGTTTCCATTTTCAGCCTATAAAATTTGGTGAGTCATTCATGGATCAGACCGTGCCGACTGTAAACCCATCACCTACGGGCAACCCGATCCTCTAGGCTACTGCACCTCCTTCTCCCTCGCTTTCAGAAAACGGGTGCCCCGCCCTGATTTTCCCAAACTGACTCCCACCACACTCCCCCTGCCCGTTTTGAGGTTTTAGATTTTGTGAGAGAGGCTCGGTCCCCATAACCAGCTACCGTATTTCAGTTTTATGGCCTATTGGGTCAAATGAAAATCCAAACAGGATGGAATTACAACTTTTTCCTCGGTATACACCACTTATCATCGGATTCTTACTTTGACGAAAGATTTTGGCCTGCTGTGTTCCAAAAAAAAAGTCGAATGACCTAGTTTTGAATGTCCTGATTTTGTTAGGGGGGGGGGAAGACAATGAAATGAAGAGGATTGATTCGGAAGGCAAAACGACGCAATAACGAGAATGACGCATTAACGAGCAACGTACTAAAGAGAATTCTCTGTAGTTAACAATAATAAATTCACTCGTTGCTAAAAATACTTATGCTAAGTTTTTGAGAACCGAGTGCAAAATGTGATTAAATTTTATTAGCATTAACTACTTAATTGATTTGCCCGTACTGGGTACGTGCTTCAAATTATCATATTTTTAAATTTTTAAATTAAATTTAAATCATTACATAGACGTTACAATTCAATACAAATATTACGTGGAATCCATATATATGTCATGTGTTCGGAATCCTTCTTGGATCAAAACGATCACATATTCCAGAAACAGATGATGTCATCTAATTAGAGAGTAAGGAAAAGGGACCACTTAAGTGGCTTACGTTTGATTTTACAATACACTTGTTACGAAAACCGAATATTTCGGTATGATTTTTAATTTTATTCCTTAAAATAATGTTTATTTTTTTTTACTTTGCATTGAGTCTCATCTATCTTTTAAAACCGGGTGTTTTCAACGCTTTCTAATTATACCCTTATATGCAAATGCAATCAATAAAATACAAAAAAAAATCGATTGGTAATTCGTTCTTTTAGGTAGATTCTCCAAAGTCGTATATGAGATATTTGTTCTATATTAATATCTACAACGACAGTTATTTTATAAATTGCTAATAGTTAATAACTGCTTATAGAAAACTATTTTCTTTAAAAAAAACTGTTTTTTAAAATCATAATTTTTAAAATAGAAGCTTACAGCTACCAAAGGTGTCAGATTAATTTAATTTGTTTGATCATGATTTTGAAATTCAATAAAAATCCAAGGATATTTTTAATATTTTTTTGTTTTATTATTGTTTATTTAATGATTACTTACCTACTCCATAAATATATAAAAAAATAAATTGTCCTAATCTGAATTATACTACACTTTTTTTTTATCGTAACTACTTTTTGATATCATTTATTGCACAAATCGTGCTTCTTTGTAATTGTTTCATTGATGACGGTTCTCATTCATACCTTTGTGCTCTTACTGACAGATATCAACATTTCTCGCTAAAATGTTTCGCTTCAGCGTTTTTATTATATTATCCATTGTCACATTACATCTATCAAGCAGCCGAATCGATAAAGAATTTTTACATTTTTTTCCATAAAAAAAAGAATATTTCATTCTCACCATGCATATAATATGGGTTAAAATAATAGATGATAATGAAAATCACACGATGCATTAGTTTATATTAATGATAGGATCATATGAGCAAAAATATAGCCTCTATATCCATACCAAACCTACCCTGTCATTCCTTCCCCTTCAAACCGAAAATATATTCTCTATCGCCTCATCTATACATCATTGAATTAGACCCATCGCTTATCCTGTCCAATCAGGATCGACCCACAAGATAATAGAAGGGTCTTGCTTAATAAGACTTTGAAAATTTCCATTCCAAAAGAAAAGATTTCCCCCAATTTCTGGAAAGCACTCCATTGAGGGATGGTGTCCAACCAGGGCGATCTTCAGCCGACATCGATGAATCCTCTGACAGAAAAATCGATGTAATCGCTGTTAAAAAGTAATTGATGAATTTTAGAACCACGCCTCGAACTTTGAATGTGTATATTTTTTTATTTATGTCTTTCCTCCATATCCGCCCGTTTAGAAAATTACAAAAGGGGAAGTGGAATGGGTGAGAGAAAAAAAAGACTGAATAAAAAAGCTCTAGGGGCTATGAAAAAAGGACGGCATGCATTAAAATCACTTAATAATATGCGGTTTTATGTCCGTAGAATCGGTCTCATTATTCATACTAACTGCGGGAGTTTAGGAGGTGAAAAAAGGTGCTAATGGGATGAGAGGGCGGTTGCGAGAGCGACGTCGCCAATCTGTTTTTGGCGACCTTTTCCGTAAGCAGGAATAATGGAACATCCATCTCATGTTGGCATTATTTTATTGCATTTTCATTTTTTATCCTTAATATATACGTTACAGTTAAAGCGTGGAATCCGTTATTTCATGGAATAACTAGGTATTTCATGAATTACCTAGTTATTTTCAATTCGATATTCTATAGAATAACCAGATATTTCATGAATTACCCAGTTGAATACCAAATTATTCTATGAAGTAACTGAATTATACGCTTTAACGGTAGCATATATATTATATATATATTGTAGTATTTGCAGCATATTATTATAGCATGTTTAACGACCTTTCTCATAAGCAGGAACATCCATTTTGATGTTGGTATTATTTCATCGCATTTTAATTTTTATACTGTAATATATGTATTAAAGATGCACTGTCATATTTGCAACATACTGTAGCATGTGTTAAAGAAAATTAGCATTAATATCCTTTTCTTCTTTTTAAACACAATCATAGTTGAAATTAAATGAAGTGTATTTATAAGAAATAAATAGTAAGTTTACCATACCTGAATGCCATTGAATACCATTTGAATACCAAATTGAATTGAATATCATTTGAATCTAGAAATTCGAGATTCTCAATCATTTCGAGATTCAAATCTTCCACCGCCTGGACTATAATTAAATAAGTTTCCCATTTTAAAATAGCAAGTTATAAAGTTGTTAATTGTAATGCCACTTGCCTTTTAGCGATAGTAATGTTCGGAGGTTAAGAACCTTAGAGTTCACGAACTCCTTTGTAACACCTGCACATCGTCATTTTTAAATACAGAGAGGTCTGTTTAAATGACTTAGCCGCTTTGCTTTACAATGTTTATTTATAAGAAAAAATTTTTACGATGTTGTGATATTTAGCCCATATCAAGCGCTTTTTAACGCTTGATGAGGTAGTACCAAAATAATATAAATAATACATAGAAGAAGATAATTATATAATTTCAAAAGACTACATATTAAATTTTACAGAAAATTATTGTTACGAACTTCTGAATTAGTTCTGAGAAGACATTAAATTTCCCATAACCAATACTTTGATAAGAACTAGGGCACGCTAAAACAGAACACAGGATCAATTAACGAAAAACAGAATCGCATGCACCAAAGATGTTGAGGCCACAAATGAGTAAAAATCATTAATTGATTTCCCAGTTTTTCGATAGTTATGTGCAAATTTTAAAAAGTGGATTGATATTTTTCATCTATTAACAATAATAAAAGCGATATTATTGTTGGTGAGCAACTGTTAACGAGCAGATGAACTACTTTTGAACATGAACGGTCTTCCTTGAACTTCCTCGAAAAACACAATCGCAAGCACCAAATATGTTGAAGTCGCAAATGATTAAAAACCATTAATTGATTTCCCAGTTTTTCGGTAGTTATGTGCAAATTTTAAAAAGTGGATTGATATTTTTCAAATAAAAGCGATATTATTGTTGGTGAGCAACTGTTAACGAACTGAAAAACTACTTTTGAACATGGACTGTCTTCCTCGAACATCATCCCTTGAACGGCAGCATGAATTTCATGACATATTGAAATAATAATACCTATACGTTATGGTCGAATAAAGAATTTTCACTCTCTGTGTCTTGCCTTCTGTGTTATAGTATACCGTCTAAAGTTTCGGTCATACATTCTTGTAAATAAGTTTATTATTGTGTCCTATGTATTCCCTCAAAATTTGTATACATAATGTTTATTTTCCTTGTTCATGAAATAAAATATACTCTGCAAATAATTACAACAGAAATATATATAAAGGCATTAATGGCAAAATTCCGGCAACTAAACAGAATTTCACTTCGCAGAATACATTTTTTACCGGAGAAATTCCATTTTTCCTGCACCCTTTCCGAAAGTTCACCTTCCCACTTTAGAAGAGATTCGAAATTTATTACCTCCCTCCCTCAGTGGGAACAAACAAATCTGTTTCAACCCTTTCCATGGAGGAGGGAACACACAACAACAGCGGCAAAAAAATGATCCAATCTATATATTTCCTCCCTCAATTTTAACACCCCTCGCAGATAGGTCGCCCCGTTGGCTATCGCCTTCTTCCGATCCCCCTTTAAGTAATTATAGATCCTCCTCCTCCGGGGCCCGGCATGTGCTAATAACGAGTATTGTTCATCGGTAATTACGTGAGCACCGGCCTTTAATGGTCCGCTAAATTTTCTTCGGGAACGCCGAAATTTACCGAAGCCTGCCTTCCCCCGCCGAAAGGGTTTGCCGGAAATGAGCGAAGGTGTCAGAACCGATGCGAAATATCGCCAAGAGAGGATTTTATAGTGGTGCTTAGCGTTCGCAAATTATTTTTGGGATTTTGTGCTGCTTTTTAATCTGCTTTGACGGTGTGTAGGAATTTTTCCTGACGCTAAATATTAAGGTGAACAACTTTTTTCCAATGAATAGGAGGACACAAATAAGTTGAAGATATAAAAAATATTGTAAAGTAAAGAAAGATTTTATTCATTGCAATAATAAAAACATTTGCAACATAATTCATTGTACACTTTTCGAGGGAAGACAGAACTTACAAAAGAAGGACGGTTGGTCACCTTAAAATATGCACAAGTGCAAATAATATATTATTAGGTTTAGTGTTTTTAATCCCGTAGCAGTGATGCCCGAGCTCAGTTCCTACATCGAATTTCGGAATTTTTACACTTATAATCTAAAATTAAGTCATTCATAGACATTATCATTCGATACAAAAATGATCGATAATCTATTAACACCCCAAGTGTTCTATGAACTTTTAGTTGAATCAATAAGACAACACTTTTCCAAAACAGAAGGGGATCCTCTAATTAGACAGTACAGAAAAGTGCACGGTTAAGGGGTTAAATTATGAATTCATGTAAAGAGATATAGTACTGTTCTTCATTGATTCTCTCAGTATACGAGGCGCACTTCCTTAGGCGAAATAGAGGGCAAAGGGCGACAAAAAACAAAATTTAAAAATTAATTATTGAAACCAATAGAAAAAAGGAAAGGCACATTCTGCCAATGGAAAAACCAAATGTCATCCTTAAAAAATGGAAAACACGTATCAGTAGCCTAGTAAATGTTAGTTTTTATGTTAACTTGTTATACTTTGTTAACTGTATACTGTTTAATTTATGTTACTTTCAGTAACTTGTTATACTTTTTATATGACTTATCATTAATGTAACAAAGTATTTTAACATTAATTTGTTTAGCATTCCAAAGTTCTTTATTAAGGAACAAAATTCATTAAATATCATCGAACGAAAGGTACAATTAGAACTGGTGTGAAAAGTTAGATCTCAGATATTAAGAAAATGAGAACCGCTACTCTATATACCGTCTCCCATGCACAGATTTTCATAGAATAGTGAGTTGCCACTCATTAGACTTGTCGGTAATGAATTCCAGGCTTCTTTTTCACTAATACCCTTTCAATTATGTGTTTATCGTAAAATTTTTGTGCCTACTGTGTAGCGTTATGTGCAGTAAAATCTGTATAATATAAGAAGATACAAGGAGAAAGGAAATAGATATGTGAGGAATGATATTTTCAAATTTTTGTATCTTCTATGAAACTTGTTCCGTAACGCCTGTTTGTGGCACGTTAGTGAATTCCTCAATATGCAGTAAGTGATCACTTCAGGTCAAAGCCAAAGTGATCATTATAATCGAATGATAAGTGCAGTAAATTCTCGCTACAACGATATCCGATGCAACGATATATCCCTCTACAACAATACAATGTTGTGGTCCCGGTGAATTTGCATAGAACATAATGTTAATCTCCCCTCAATATAACGATATTATGTACAGCAATAAACCCCTGTACAACAATGTTTTTTTTAAATCTCAAAACCATTTTCTTCCTCTGTAACAATATTACATGGAGGATAAGCAAACTGATAATGACGAAAATTCCGAAAATGGCGATGTTTCAGATGCTGAAGAATGTGTTTAGAGCCTTCAAAAGTCTTTAACTGTGCTTGAAGAAAAAAAGTGGCAAAATGTCTGGAATTAACGTGGAGGAATCTTTAACAGAGGATGATGATCTCATGTTTTTTGCAGGAGTTATATATCGATAGGAGAAGATATTCTGTCCGAAATCACAGACGAAATGGAAAATGATGATAAGGAGGAGGATGATGATGTAACAGATCCATCGCAATCTTTATTGACATCCCAGGAACCTCTTCAATCAGTTCAGTCCCTGCGGGCACTTTTTTCAAGCCTTTCATCCACAAATGATGATCATTTTAATGCATTAGACTCTATTCAAACCTTGTTAATTGACTTAACAGTTTAAAAAATGAATAAGCAAACGAAAATATTAGATATTTTCGATAAATAAGTTTCTCAGGTATATGTGTATAGCTGAATTTTCAAATTTTTGTATGCTTCAACAATCATTAACACTTTGGTGCTGCTTTTTTTTGCAAAATGTATATTGTTGTATTGTGTCCACAGTAAAACAGCCAAAATTTCAGTTTTTTATTTCGTAATTATATCGCCCGTCGTTATAGCGATACATCACTCTATAACAATATCTTCATTTGGTCCCCAAAGTATTGTTGTAACGAGGTATTACTGTATATCCAAAATGTCTTTAAAATAACAAAAATCTATAGTTATACAAGAATCCACACAACATCGTTTATATGTACTCATTAGTTTTAATTAGAAGAAGAAAATCGATACAATATACAGAATTGAAAAAATACTCATTAATTTTTTAAGCTTTATTAAAAAATTATCGAGAGTAACCTGTTTTTTCCCCAAGCATTCGTTAGATACATCTGTTCTTATGAAGGGGTTCTCCTTTGGTGTTCTTATCAACAAAGGAGACAGCACGGTAATAGACTGATTTCCTTAAAGTATGAAGGGCTTGCAGAGTTTCTTGGGCAGACTCTCTTTTCTAGCCCCTTTTTATCGTCTCTGTCCTCGTGCTTTGTGGCATCATTTCATGGAAACCGATCACTACAAGAGAATTGTCGATCACTAGAACCAGAGGGTTTTCTATGTGTACGGGCGATCCGTTCCACGACGCTGTTTTGATCAGTACAACCAATTTATCGTTACATTCGTGATCACTACAAGTGGTGGCTACTTTACTTCAATGTGCCAGATACATTCAATGAATTGGAAGTTTTGAAGTTGAAAACGGTCGTGAAGTAATTCTTAGTAATCAATATAGCAAATCAAACCCAGATAGAAATTTTAAATATATATTCATAGTTACAAACTTTTCCAAAGTAGAAAGTATCTCTTAATTAGATAGGTTAGAATGATCGCAGACCAAATAGATTTAAGATGAACGTGACAACGAAAACTTGAAATTCCAATTCTAATATCCTACTAGTGAACAGACAGTAGTTTAAAACTATAATGTCTGACATAAGCAATACAATGGGTATGACATAAAAATTGCATAGCTTCAAAATCGGATTATAATTCAAGTGCACAGGATTTTCTTTATTTCGGTTAGAATTGAATTCATTTCATAATTATCTTTTTAAGGCCTGCTATTGAAAAAGTGTCAAAATGAAAGTTAGAAATCAACGAATGATTTCGACGATGTTAATAACTACGCACAGTGGGGTATTTGCATGAAAAAGTGGACAAAATGCCAATTTTTGAAAATAATTTTAAAATGATCACATATACTAAACTATGTAGTTAAATAGTTGTAATATCCTACTTTAAGTCTGTTTTGTTTGCATTTTCACAACCAGTAAATTAATAGAGTTGTTATAAGTTAGAAATCAGTGCTTGCGAACATTTGTATGATCGCGACCTTCTGAAAAGAGCTGTTTTCAAGTGTACAAACAGGTGAGAAAGCGCAATTTCACTTCAGCTTTTTTGTATTGGATCTTATTCCTGAAAGAATTACACACACAATTTATACATTTTTGGTAAAATTTTGTGCAAATGTTAGACAATTAAAACATGTAAGAATTTTTTCAATTTTTAGATAATTTTTAGAAACATTAAGGATTTAGTTGTACTTCCAAGCCTTTCCAAGCTAAAATTTCTACACCAAAAGAAATCCTAAATCTCTAAGAAAGAAAATCAAATGGTATTTGCCTCCAATTCCCGCGGATGGATATGTGGTTTCACTTTATGTTTATAGTGGTTGAAAATAACGAAACAGTGTTTTATACTATTTTAGTTGTCTAAAGTATATTTTTATAAAATTTGGCAATAAAAATTTGTCAAGAAGGTTATCTGCATTCTTCCATGTAAACCCTCAGATGTTGAAGACGATACCTGAGAAGATACTCTCATCTCCAAACTTCCGTACCACACCAGCTTTAGAATGTGAAAAATACTTTCAATAAAAGTATTTTGAAAATGGGAATGTAATACAACGAGATGAATGTAGATGATGCTCTTGTAGCTAAATAAACAAAATTCCCGCCATAGAAAACTTAATCGGAACTCGTAGATGTTTTTTATGGCGAATTCCTGCAAGAATGCGAATATGCTTTTTTCAGAAATCGAGATCGCTAATGGAAGGGGCCTTATAATGCAGTTACATATTCATTACCTCGAACAATAGAATTGATCGCTTGTGGAGGTAACCATTTGGAATTATTTTGTTACATTATTTATTTTATTAATATTTTTTAGATTCTTAGAAGAAGAGTTTGGGACGTTGGAATAATATTTATTTTGAATTGTAAATAAGTATGCGGATGACTGTATATGCAAAATGTAAATTCTTAATGTAAAAATTTACTTGCGTATCTGCAGTAATAAATCTGAATTATCTGGAAAAGTTTAAAATAGCTTCAACCTACCATGATAACAAGCAAATAGTGTTACAAGATATTTTGAATTTTTTTAACAGAACAACTGACTTTTGCTGCTCAAATGAACCTCAAAGCTGAAAAAAAATCTATGCTTCCAAAATTGTTCAAGTCATTACTTCAAATCCAAGCCGTGCAACAAAATATAGAAAAAAATTTCATACTTTACAAAATAAAACAGGAAAGCTAACTCCAGCAGAGACTCTCTCAATTTTTGTGGAAGCTGTTTTAAAAACAAATCAATACGAAATAGTACGATCAGGTGCTAAGTCAATGTATACCTGCTACTCTTTAATACAAAATGCCCAAAAAGAATGTTATCCCAGCAAAAATAACTACCAGTTAGACAAATTTCTATTGAAATAAATCTCCAAGATCTTGCTTGACCACACAGCTATGGGACTTGCTGAATATTTAAAGGATGCTGAATATTTAAAGGATGCTGAATATTTAAAGGATGCTAAATATTTAAAGGATGCAATATCATTAATACATCGATATTATCAATAGTCTGTTATTTGACCTCCAAACCCTTTTTGTCTTCTTCTATACAAATGAGAAAAAGAAAGTACTATAAACTTTTTTCTTAAAAAACCCTAGATATGATTTTATCCGGACAAATAGAGATAAGTGAAGATTCTGAAGAAGAAGAAATTAGTGAAGAAGAAGATATCCTTAGTGAAAAAGAAAAATTTCAGGAATAATCTCATGAAAAAAATTCGTTAACCTTATTTTATGATACACTATTTAAAATAGTGATACTTACAAATAGCGTTGTTTCGCAACACTGATTAAAATATTTAATTTTGATGTGTATAATTAATATTTACAATCTTTTTTATTGCCGTTAGCTATCATAACAGAGTTAAAATATATAAATGTGAAAAATATGCATGTTCTAAGCAAAAAATCGCTAGAAAATAATTTTGTCCACTTTTTTAATGCAAATACCCCACTGTGCGACGCCTAAATTCTTTTAGATCTTTCAAACGCCTACTTATTAAAGAATGTGGGAGCGAATGTGTGTTATAGGCATGTTTATAAACTTTATAAGATTCATTCCAATAATTATATCATTCTATAATGATTGATTCATTCAGTGAAAAAAAATTTCAAACACTTGCCACCAGTAAAATTCAATTTTTGTAAAACTAATTTCAACTAAATAAAACCAACTTTTTTTTTTTGGTAAGTTTAGTCCTAATAAATTTCTTTTGGTATCATCATCAAATTCCCACAAATTTCCGTTTTGCCAAAAATGTACGTTAATATCTCTAAACTTGTTCAAAGTACTGGAAATATTAAAAACAATTAAATTGACCTCCACTGCATAAAGCGACATGATATTTTGAAAGAAACAATTTATTCAATTTCCTTCATTTATATTTTGATATTTTAAAGCTTTTCTTTTTTTATATAAAACTACAACGACAAATTACTCACATTTGTATAATGCAAATTAAACTTTTTTAATAGGATCAGATCAAATGAAATTAATTTACCTTATGCTGTTTAAGAGAATTTTAAATGTAAAAAGTTTATTGATTAAATTTTACTTGGTAACCCGAAATTGACTTCAGGCGAAATTAATAATCATTTGACAGCGTTAGCTAAATGAAAACATTTTGCTGCGTTGAAATCATTAACTTTTAGAACTCGATTCTCTTTAAATTCGGAAGTCGATAACTCACTTGTTGAATCCCGTCATTCAAAGGTCATTCGCTCCATTCACGTGCGCAGACCGTAAAAGTGTTTTCACCGCCGGTGTATTCTTCAAGCAGCAAAAACAACACGAGCCGTAAATGGAGTCGAAATTGATTTAGAAATCAATGCGATCGTTGACTTCAGGGAATGCTTTCAAACTTGCCCAAAAGCTTGGCTCAACAAAGCTTGGTTTACCATGTTTTCAGATAAAAGATAATTTAATATGATTTAAAATTAGTTTTATAATATGACATTGTGCCGTATGTTTAAACCAGTTCTTTTAAGCTTTATTTATTCGAGTAGAGTTTCTTAAATGAATAAATGAATCTGGAATAAATAAAAAATGTATATAATTTCTTAAACTTGTTTCCATTCGAGACCCTCTGAGGATTGAAAACAATTTCTTGGCCCATTTACGAATGAAAATTTGCTACAATTCCAAAATTTTAAAACAGCCATGAAATTGATTACTGTTACAAACATTAATTACAGTTAAGAAGTGAGACGAAATTCAGTTCAAAATAGTTTATTCAGCAAGCGTTAATGAAATAGTTTAAATCAGGTAGCCATTTCTGCTTATAAATTCTAAAATATCTGAAATAAGTGGAAGGGGGGGGGAGACATTGAAAATTTTCATAATACCACCTGAGGTTATGCTTCATAGTTTAAGAAGCTCTTATCTATCCTAATCATGCATTTTCATTAAAAAAACCGTGTCTGTGTAAGCACAAATGGTCATGTCAAATAAGCAAATTAAATTTTGATTGAGAATCATTAATGCATTATCATAATCACGCAATCATCATTGCTTTAATATTTTGATAAACTTGAATTAAATATGGTCCTTTTTTAATTATATTCATTTATTACTTTTAAAGTATCCAGCTCTGTGAAAATTTTTGAGGCCTCAAAATTCTTCAGCATCCTTCCAATTTGGATCACAAAGAGATAAACATGCCAAAAATGGTAACCCATCCCGAATTTTGAGTCCCGATATCTGGCTCCTTTAATTAAATACATATTAACTATCTGTGGCGGCGAATACTTGAGGAATATTGGCAAGGCGCGTGTGTTATCTCCAATCCTAGCTCTTCTCTTAACGGGCTATGGTTTCGGAGAGGGTCGCCGTTCTAATTGGATAAGAAACAGAACGGGCGTGAAATGGAAACAATCGTTCGCATGGCAAATAACTATAGGATCAACGAATGATTTAATCAACAGGTTATGAGATTGTTTTGAAACTGGGAAGAATTCTTTCTGTTTCACAGATAATAATTATTTGGTGAAAATGACGAATATTAGTAGACCTATAGTGTTTGCCTGATTTATTAACATGTACCAATATAGAGCATAAAAACAACCAACAAGAAAAAATAGAACAAATTTTTAAAAAGGAATCAAAATTTAAACTTCAAACTAGAGCAAAAAAAGTATTTTAATTAATACACAATAAAATTTAAAGAGTAAAATTTAGGAAAAAATAGATAAAATGAAGACAATGTTTAAGTAGCGCGCAATTGCAGGAGCAAAACAAAAAACAGGAAACAATGGAAATCAAGATTATACAGAGATAGCCAAAAATAAAGAAAGAAAGAAAAATAAACTCAGAGTGAATCGAATACAACCAAAAACAAAACAAGGAATCCATTCTAGTCTACTTTTTCAAGGGCTAAGAACTATTCGAAATGGATTCAAAATAATACTTGGGAAATTTTCTGTAAGAAGCTAGCATTACGCTAAACATAGCTTCTCATAGCCCGAACTTTGCAAACAAAGGACCAATGAGAAAAGTACATAAAAGCAAATAATCAAAAGAAAAAGGAAATAACACAAACATCAAAACGCTAATAAGATGATTAAAAATATTAGCCATCAAGCTCTATTAATAAGCCTTCATAAATAAAAAACTTACCCTATGATCAAAATTGAAAGATGAGAAAAAACCTTTATGTGACCACTAACCCACACTAACAAGAAGAAGTAGTTATTAAAGTAAACACCTGTATGATCTTGATTTCCATGTACCAATATGATGCGGTAGCTCTAATCTCACTTGTGCTAGCACATCTAGCAGTGGTGTAGCGACAGGAGGGCGGATGCCCCGCGAGCAAGTTTTAGGGGGCACCACGGAGACAAATATTTATTGCGTTTGCACTTTCTTTAAAGAAAAATATGATGAGGGGGCGTAAAAAATCATACTATGACCCGGGCGCCACTTATCCTTGCTACGTTACTGATATATAGCCAAGTCCATGACTCGAGGGTTCATTGCAGAGGGAAAGCGTGGCACCTTGTGTTGGTGAAGGGACTGATTGAAGCTAATGAACTTAAGTTGGTGAAGTGCAACTTAGAAGACCCAAGGTGCAGATCTGAACTAGCTGTATACTAGGATAGGTTAGATATTTCAACCATCAATTTCAATTGAATTTTAAAATTTATTTTGCAATTGAAATATATCCTAAACATCGTAACTAAACGCCCGATTAAATATTTTAACAAAATATATAAAAGCAAGAGATATTGAACATTTTGGCAGTGAAAAAAGTATTAAAGTTTTTCTTCAAAACTTCCGTGATTTTTTCTTGTTCACATTCCTACCTCACAGCAAGCCATAAATACTTAAAGTTAGACTCACTTAAACTGTGGAGCATGGGAAACGCTTTCAGATGCTCTTTCAAGTATCAGACTTTAATGGGGTAATTTCATTTGGTGTCACAGTCATTTGATGAAAGTCGCTGCCCATGTCATTTAGGAACTAAAACGGCGCGTTCTTTTATGCTGTGATGTAACGTTATGGTTTTCCCCCTTCTGCAACAGTAAAATGCCGTGGCATGTATCACGTGACTTCATGTGTATCACGTGACAATGAAATCCGATTGGTTGCACCTAATAAGTGACAAGAATTCAGTCAGCTCAGACAATGAGGAAGAAAATCTTTTTCTTTGGCCACGTGGAAAATATTCGTAGCAATTAATTTAACTTAAGGAATTAAAATGATATTCACTTTTTAAATCCCTATAAGATCTGTTAAAAATTAATAAAATTAGAGCAAAACACAAACAAACAACAACAAACTTTTTTTAACTCTTTTCAGCTAAACGATTTTCTTCTAGTGTAACGAAAATCTGTGAGACAGAGAAAAAAAGTCACAAAAAATCAAACTAGAAACAAAAAAAACTTATATGAATTCTATTATTCTTTAATTTACTATTCAATAAATATGAAAATACACAAATTGCTTTTTTAAATACTTTCTAATAATTAATATTTTTCAAATTTTACAAATAAAAACTATAAAAAGATAAATGTTAGAAAGACGCAGTGTCATTTTACCATACAAATAAGTGTATGAAATTAAAAAGAAATCTTTTTAACACTTAACTTATAAATTAAGCCTATTCGTTTTTTTTTTTAATTTCAAGAAAAAAATGTAAAAAACCGCAATAACTTTACTAGTCATTTGTTAGTTATTATTACTGATATTTCTGTACAGGTAGCTTCTTATAAATCTCAAAATAAAACTGACGAACCTTATTTTGTACATAGCATTACTTGGAAAGTAAGGATGAAAATAACTCTTGGATGGAAATAATTTTTGGATAGAAAGCTTGATAACATAACAGCCCCAGAATTCCGCCGCTAACGGCAATTTTGCACATTTCATCTTCTCTCTTCATTACAAGGATTAAAATATTTTCAAACTTACGATTTTTATAAATTGATATGATATGCGTATAGCTTATTCAATTTTGAATGAAGACTTGTAATACTAATCTTCGACCACAAATCTATGAATTGAAACTTTAGATGTGTTGCGCTTACACTTCGGACTTTCGTAGCTGTACTTTTATTCCTTTTTGAAAATGTGGATAAAACTGATTGATTGATTATTTTGGGGTTTATCCTGGGTTTTGGGCTATCCTGCACCAAACATATGGCGAAAGTGAATGCACATGGCAGGAGTAGGTAAAACAGACGAAGATTTTAAAAGAAATAACTAAATAGTTAATACTAGTTTCTATATATCGAAAATTCTCAGTTCTTTGAAAATAATTAACAAACTTAATTTCTGATTTTTCTTACCATTTTAGTTATAAAAGTTCTATCACATTTTTTAAAAATAAGATTTCTTTGAAGCTATATGCATTATGTTTGTTTAAAACAAACTACTGTCTGATTTAAAATAAATTTGTAAAAATTATTTTATTATTACTTTGAAGGGTAATTTTTAAAATTTCAAAAATTTATGTAGTATTCTATTCATTTATGCATTTATCAATAGATAAGACTTATATTGGCATGAAAACTAATTAAATCCCAAACAGTGTTTCAAAGTAAGCATCACAATAAATGGGACAGTGCTTTAAATAAAATCAAATTCTTTAACCCATTGCCTGCCAAGCTCTATTATTTCACTTTTTCAACAAAAAATTACATTAATATGATAACATGAATGAAATATGAAAGAAAAAGCTATTTCTGAAATTTTTAATTAAACTGATTAATTAATTTTTAATTAGAATCAATTATCTTTTTAATAAGAAAAATTATTTTTATTGGATTTGTACCTTTTATAGGAGTCACCTCAACATTCAGATGCAACAATCAAAGCCAAAAATTGCACTGTTTAAGTGAAAATAATTATAAAACAAGCGACCTAGAAAAGGGACAATGGTAGATAATGGGTTAAAGAAATGCTGTTTTCGCTTCACAATAGCCCTTGAATTGAATTCTTTCTTGAAATGTTCACAAATAAAGTTGTATCACACAGCAAAAATTTAAAGATCTAATTATTCCACGTTGTCTTTAATAATTCAGTCAGTCTCATAGCGGGCAAAAATTGCTGGAAAATTCAGACATTTTCGTCTTTTACCGTGGGTTACCAATTTAATGTGGACACTTTAAAATTTTTCATATTTTTTTTAATATCTCCCGAAAACCTGAATGGATTTTCTTAGAATTCCGAACAGGTAAATATTAGGCTTGAACTCACATTTTGCAGTGAAAATTCGGTCACGAGAGCATTTAGGGGACCTACCACAAAGTGATGAAGACAAAAATAATACCGACTCATCCCGTTTCAAAGAAAGCTGATAACGTGATGAAACTTTCATCAATGGTTATGTTTGATGTGCATAATATTTACATGCAATTTCATATAATTTTCATAAATATACGGGAAAATATAAAGGTTTTCTTAAAAAATTCCCATATTTTTCTCATGTTTTTGCTTATAACATGCAGAGTTTTTATTCAAATTATACGAAACTTACAGAATACTTGACAATATGTAAACGAAGCATTGAATTAAAATTTGAATTAAAAAATTTTTAATATTACTGGGAAATATGAGCATTTGTAGTAAATAATTTTTTTACTGCGCATGTGCGAAATCGAGCGTAATTTTTTTTCATAACTTCAGAACCAGATATATAGGGCAACTTATCTATATATTCCAGTTCAATAACATTATTATTCAGAAAGATATCGGCATTGCAACTTGGTGAATTTCGGTCACACTGTAAGAGAAGTTAAATGATGAGGGTTCTTGCAGAAACTGATATTTTTTTAACTTGAAACTTCGAATAGCAACCATCGAACTGTAATTTAAATTATGTATTTAACTTATAAGAATACATGAGTATTCAGGATATTCAACTTTCATAAAATTCAATATTATTGTTATAAAAAATATTTACTACAAATGCTCATATTTCCCGTAATATTCAAATTTTTTAATTCAAATTTTGATACAAATTTTTTGCAATATATTGCCGAGTGTTCTGTAAGTTTTGTATAATTTGAATGAAAACTCTGGATATTATAATAAAAAAAACATAAGAAAAAATTTGGGATTTTTTAAGAAAACCTTTATATCTTCCCGAATATTTATGAAAAATTTATGAAATAACATGTAAATATTATGTAGATCAAACATAACCATTGATGAAAGTTTCATCACGTTACCTACTTTCTTTGAAACGGGATGAGTCGGGTTTTTTCTTTGTCTTCATCGCTTTGTGGTAGGTTCCCTAAATGCTCTCGTGACCGAATCTTCACTGTAAAATGTGAGTTCAAGCTTAATATTTACATGTTCGAAATTCTAAGAAACTCCATGCAGACTTTCGGGAGATGTTTAAAAAAATATCAAAATTTTAAAGTGACTTACTTCTATGATTTATCCAAGCTTAATTTTTCGTTTTTGTCACTTAAACAAAACAAAGCGATATATGAAAAAGTGCATTAAATTCATGGTTATTTCAAAATATTGATTTTGCCATTTCCGAATCTGTCTCTCACAGTCTGAATTTTATTTACAACATAAAACGTGGTAGTCACATTGCGAAATTGGCAAAAATTTAAACCATTCCAAACTGATTTGCAAGTTGGTCTATCTTTGTTGCACAATGTCTCCAAAATCTATACATATCTTCAATAGCTATTATATAAATAATCAATAAAATACGTCAAAGTTTCATTATTCAAGCTATTTTAATTATCACCGAATTAATTCATGAATTAATTTGAGTTATGTACGAATAGAAGGCCTACCTTGAGGAGTTCTGGCACGGATCAGGCTGAGTGGAAGCAATTAGTCCCCCCCCCGTTCTGTTCCAAACACACAAACGTGGTTCTTACCGATCATTTCAAAATGCCAAGACTAGCACTTTTGGACGATTTTACTCCGGAAAGGGATGACAGGCTATGAGTAAAATGAGCACATTTCCGGAGTTCTTTGTTAGGCCACTTTAAGTAAAA
This sequence comes from Araneus ventricosus, assembly GCA_013235015.1. Lineage (NCBI taxonomy): Eukaryota > Metazoa > Arthropoda > Arachnida > Araneae > Araneidae > Araneus > Araneus ventricosus. The sequence goes on from BGPR01000409.1 coordinate 437,803, forward strand.
TGGAAATATCTCCCTCTCCATTTTTCACTTTACAAATTTTGGTGAAATCATCTCTGCTTTGCGCATGCGCAAAAGCGAGGAGAGTTTCGGAATACGAAAATCATCAGTTCTTCCAATGGATTTCATTTTGTGGTAACAGATGTCTCTTAATGTTTATTGCTCAAGATCAGATACAATCGACGAGTTGAGATCAACATTTAGAGGAGAAGGCATCCAGATACCATCTGTCGGCATTATCAACATTATCGGTAACGGCTAACATTTCAGCCATTTCTAATAATTGACAAGATTCTGCACTTGGAGTAATTAATTGATTTGCGAAACTTTGATGCATGTTGTTTATTCTTCGCTTCATAGTCATTCTAAATGTGAATACACACACATTTTGGGAAAACTCTGTATTGAGGCAAAAGGGTAGTAACATTCAGAAAGGTTTTGTTCCACAAATTCTTTCAAACGCAGTTGTCTATACATAAATTACATCTTTCGCTTGATAGAGGTTGATTTTTCTTTTCTTTTCTTTTTTCCTCGGTTAAACAAAATGAAAAAAGCAAACAAACGAACGCAGAAATTTAATGAGAGCGGGAAGGTGAGGTGTTAAGAGAGAAGATTCGGTCGGGAGATAGGTGGGAAAACATATTCAACAGCAACCCTTTCCAGACCATATCTCTCCCTCTTTCCACGAAGAAAAGAAATATCCAGTTTTCCCGTTTTCCCTGTGCGAAATTGACCTTTCCGGCGGAATCGCTTCCGCGATAAATCATTTTACTCCCATTTAATAAAATCGGAAGCGCAAAAATTTTCGCGGAGTGAAAAACCACGCGCGAGAGTTCCGCAGATGATGAAAACGTGGAAAAAAGAGAGATGGAAGGCAGGAGTAAAAAGTAAACTGCTGAAAAGCCCATCACTTTCCGAAATAAACTCCCGCCGCTGTCATTACAAAAAGCCTTCCTTCCTTCCCCTTTTTCTCTTTTTAATGCGATGTTGCTGTCTTTTTTTTCTTTTTGCTTTCTGTTGTTTTCTTTTTAACCCCCGTTTTCTTTCATTTTAAATCATTTCGGCGCCGTTTGAGCGACGCTTTTCTGCGAATGTTTGCCTTTTCCAGAAATCAAGTGAAAAGTTTGTTTCGGTTTCTTTTCTTTTTCGGTCTTTTATTCTTTTACCCCTTTTAATAATTTCTCTTTCAAAAATAAAACCACATTTTTATTCATTCCTTCTTTATTTTCCCCCTTTTTTTCAAGATTTTGATTTTTAAAATGCTCCTAAACGACTTAAAAGGATGAACAAGGCACTTTCTGTTTCAGAAATCGACTAATTTCTTAATTACTATTTTGCCGTTTCGAAGATGAAACTAAACTTTCAGAGGCAAACGTCTTTTGTCTACACAAGCTTCACAGAATCGGAAATATTTTTTCAGAGAATATATGCACTTTCAATTTTAAATAAAAAATTTAGGTGGAAAGTAAATACCAATCAGTTGTTTCATTTTTGCCTGTGAACAAGAAATGTACATTTAAGAGGCATTTAACTGAGATTTATTCCACTTATAGATACAGATTTCTACCTAAAAATCAGTAGCAAAATTCTAATTCTTATTAACCCTTTATTTCCCGACGGTACTTAGAAGTACTATTTTAATCAGGCTTATATCTTCGTAGTTTGACCGTTTTTCCTGAGAGCATTCACACGAACACAATTAATGTAGTTCCGACAGCTAGCAGAAGATGGCAGATGAAGGCAAAAATTAAATTTTTAGATTATTAATGAAGTTAATTAAATTATTTTATTTAATTAAAAGAGTTTTTCATTTTTCCTGGGGTTATTCTGCCTTAAAACGTAATTCTAACGTATCATAACATTCTAATGATGCCAAAATAAAATTGAAAATTTGATAGTAAGTTAATTAGGTAAATAAAGGGTTAAACTCTTTGCATACAATGACGTGTCTGACTCGTACATCGAATTGCAGAATTTTTCAGATTTAAATCTGTATTAAAGTCAAATTAGCAATTAATTTAAAAGGCATAAAATCACTCGGAAACGTTAAAGGATCTGAGATGTCCCTTACTTTCTCCCATATATTGAAATAACTATAAATGTCTAAATAGGATGTGTCACCTAATTAGAAGGTTAAATAAATTCGTAGGTCAAGAGGTTAAATAAAATTAACCATTTAAAGGTATTTCAAATTCATTTCCTTCCAATGGTGACAGTTATGTTAATTCAGAAATGTCAATTTTCCACAATTCGAGTATTTCTAATTTATAAGTGTTAAGTGAAGACTAGTTTCTGTTTCCGCTTAGAAGATTGATTCTCTAAATCAGAGGTTCTCAACCTGTGGTACGCGTACCCCTGGGGGTACGCGAACTCAAAGTCGATCATGGCGGACACAAGAAAACACAAGGGATTAAAAACGTTACAGAATTTTGTTTCCCCAAGTTCGTGTAAAAAGTAAAAGTGAAAGTTGTGCAAGTCCTAAAGCCTACCCTCAAAATAAGAAAAAAGAAAGTAATAGGAGGAGTAATTTTTAGCTATTCTTCTAAGTTAATGTGAATTTTTGGCAACACTAATTTCACTTGTTTTGGCGTTGAACTAATACTATTAAAAATGCAATAAATTGAATTATCAAAAATAAGTCCTGCAAATGTTATTAATTCGAGTCATTTGACTCTTAAGCTTACCGAATCCCTTAACGTTATTAATAAAAACTTCTTTGACAGATGGTTGGGTATATATGACAGAAGGGGTACGCAAAAATAAAAAGACTAATTACTGGGTACGCGAGGGGACAAAGGTTGGGAACCCCTGCTCTAAATGAAGGTATTTGAAATGGAGTCGCTTCTCTTTCATATAATTATTTACAATACATCAGATATTAACCCATTAACAACGAAACGACTTTCTTCGCCGTTAAATAAAAGGCATATGAGCTTCCAAACCTTCATTACAGGGCTAATCTATAATATTCAATCTATCATGTTTTAATATCAGTCAATCAATGCATTTTCAATCCTACAAAATGTTGCACAGCTACTGAAAGAAATGCATTTGAATATTTGATTGTGAAGCACCTCGTCGTCCGATCACGGTCCAAACTTAAGAGGCCTCTCCCAAAATACCCCTCCTATTACTATAAAATATTAACGCAATGTTAATGTAACTGAATTAATCTGGTATAGAGATTGTGGCGCTGATATCATATGAGTAAGTAGTGAGCTAGTTGAAGGCAAAAGTCAATGGATCTTTCAGATGCTAAAAGTTCTCAGCATCCTTATTATAAACTGAAGTACTGCTATAAAGATGTAATGTCGCTTTCCTGCCTCGTTAGTCTTATAGTTGGGGAGGGAGTTTTACAGGGGTAAGCATGGAGTGACGGGCAGCGGCCATTCCGGGAACCCTGACCTTGGCGACAAATTTGGCGACCATATTGGTGACAAACCTGCTGACTTTGGCAACAAATCGAAGATACCCGAAAATGCTATTACTTTCTCGATATTTGTATTAGGGGCCCAGATCCAGGTTTTTCCTGAAAGTTCTATGTGACATCACGGCCTATCGGGAGAGTATAAGAAGGCCGCGCTTGGATCACAGGGTGTTGTTGATCGACTGGAACGACTTTGGAAATTCGTCTGCAGAGCGAGCTAGAAAGCCGGTGAGCTGAGCACTATTGAAAGGGCTATCATTGTCATTATGAGTGATTTGCTGACTGTTTGTGTTGTTAAATCTGAAAGTTCTGAACTGTAATTACCTGTGAATTGTTGTCTGTTTGCGTTGCTAATTTGTGCACGATCTATTGTTCCTATTACCTGTACTACGTGTTTTCCTGCATACAAACCTTAATTCTCCAATATCCTGCGTGTTAGACTGTTTACATCATACACCCACAGAACGATTTTTATTACAGTACCCTGAAGTATTTATTGGAAAAATTAAATCCGTTCCACAGTTTCAACGATTTGAGGGTTTTGATTAATTCAGTTTAGTTACATTAAAGACCCGTTGAAAAGCAACACAACGGCTAATTTAGCAAGGACCTCGCAAATTTGAGCTGTAGTCAGGTGACGAGGACGACCCCTGATCAGGCTCTGCCTTTTCAAGCTCCCATACCATGTCTGTGGGAGGGCGTTTGACCCTGAACGTCATATTTAGCGCGCAACAGACCCACTCACACCGCAGATCGTCGGTGGAATCCGGTTTCGAGCCAGGAGTGGTGTTGTACCGAAGCCGAGACCTTACCACCAGGCCACCATGACCCCCAATAACGTACGAGAACGTCAAAATTTAAATGGTAACGGCATCGTGTGCAGAGAAACCAACTAACGAATAGTTGTGTTGCTCAGTAAGCTTCCAAATCTTGAAAATAACTTAACGCAAGAAGAGAGCAAAATAGAGAAACGCGATCCAACGATAGTATTACAGAAAACTTGATGAAAATATATCACAAGTTAGAGGGTGGAACCCAATTCTATTGATCAATTAGTGCTTAATTTTTACCTCTTACTAAATCATAATCATATTTCAGTAAAAATAAAAAAATATTTAAAATTATGATAGCAACTTTTTAACATTAAAAATATAAAACTGGCACCAATTTCTACAGAGTAGGAAGAAACCCTTTGCCAGCCATTAGCATTCTCAGAACGAGGGGAATATCTCAAAAATTGATCTCCTTCGCCAACGCCTTTTTCTTGCACTTAAAAGTTATCGTCGAGCAATAAATTAAACTTTAAGTAAAATTACCTGTAAACGATTGGAGAAGGGGGAAAAAAGGTTGCTTTAATTACAGAAAGCGGCTACTGTAAACAGTTTGAGAAGCGGAAGCCCAAGAAATAAAATAAAAAAAGTCCGCCTCCGCCAGTTGGAGGAAATGTTTAAACTCCCGTTAATTTGTGTTTTGTTGGTACGGTGCGCAGGGTGTGGCCCCATCAACAGAACCGTAAAAACTTCCCCTAAGTGTGATAAATGGGTGGGAGAATTTTCTTAAAAGGAAGAAAGTAAATAGCGAACGGCCTTTTAACGGCCATTGAGTGAATATTAATGGGTTGTTATTGGAGACGCAACCAATCCTTGGAGCGAAGGTGGTGACTGTTACACCACCTGTAATGATGGATTTTACTGGAGGGGGTAAAATAATGGACAATAAGAAAAGGTTTTCGTAATGACTTGGTTTAATTGTCCTAAAATGGGGGGTGTTTTCAGTGCCTTATTAGAGACGGCGGACATCGTCCCAATTTTAAAGGACGGGATGAGGTACTGAAGAAGCAAACTTGTAAATTTTGAACTTAATCATACGATTTCACTGAAGATCCGTCGTGTAGATAGAACCGGTGTGCTCTAAATCCGACACCATGGGTCAAACGTCCTCCCTCTTGTGTGGTGCGGAAGTTTGAAGAGGAAGAAGCCGAGTGTGGTGTCGTCCTCGTCATGTGATCCCGGTTCAAAATTACGAAGTTCATCCCAAAATCCCTCGTGTTGTTTCAAAACGTGTCGTTAATATAACGAAACTAAACTGAAATTAATAACATGACAAAGATACTTCCTGACTCTTCATCCCAACTTCCAAACTTAACAAGACGGCATTTCAACCCCCTACAAATATCTAAGACGTATCCAAACAAATATTTTACTCCTACTGACAGATCAGTATTTGGGCATCATTGTAACTGATAGTTCAGTTCAGTTCTTCTAACGTCCGGTTCTAAAGGAAGCAACATGTGAGCTATTTTGGAACAGACCATGATTTCGAACCATTGTCAGATGACGAGCGCAGCAGACCAGCCGGCAACCCTCCACCTTCAAACATCCAGGTCATATGCTAAGGAGACGGGTGTTTGATCCTCAACGTCAGATTTAACGTTTACCAGGCCCATATACTCGGAGGATGTTTCTTGGAGTCGGGTTTCAAGCCTGGGAACCTCTGGTTCTGAAGCCGAAACCTTACCACCAGGCCATTGTGACCTGTGTAAGTTAAAAATGGAGCGCTCATACCCTACGGGTGAGTGGATCGGCGCGGGTAATAAATAAATAAATATGTTATAAATGGTTGGAAATGATAAAGAGTGGTATTTCTCTGCAATAACTATGCAACATCCTTGTCTTGTATAGTTACTTTTACTTTCATTGCTAGTATATACGAAAAATGACGTCGTTATAATTATTTGAATAAATATTAATTAAACCGTTTGAAACTATCGTGGACGTATCTGCCCAAACGCAGGCTGTAACATCGATTATGCGATTTATCATAAATTAATGGTTCGAGTGAATACTCATTTAGTGAGCTCGAAATCTGTACCAACTAACTGATTTGCAAATTTGAACATTCGCTTTGATGATGCAGTATAACAATTAAAAACTACAGACAGTAAGTCTTTCTTTAATAGTAAATTGGGATGCATGCGATCAGCAAGCAATTCAGAAAGAGTCAAACTGTTGATAGGAGAAATCTTGGAAAACATCTTTTCTAAACTGTTGATGAAATTATATATATGATGAAATATAGATGTCTTTGACTGATATCTATAAAATCGGCGTAATGTTGCATCTTCCAAGAAATTGCCATTATTATTCCAAAAAGAAACTTCCCGATTTTGCGAACTAATTGATGTTATGCTTTAAATTCTTTGAAAATAGTTTAATGAAAATTCAATAAATAAGATTTAATATATATTTAGACGCATTTAAATTTCATGATTTTTATTACAATCTTTTCGAATTATTTTAGTTAGAATAATATCTCGTTTTGAAGCTGCACAAGAGAAATCTAGGGATGAAACTCGTAATTTTACAAAGTCAAATATCGAGGGGACGTGTAAACCGATCCATATACTTCTACACCACAAGAGCAGGCGGACTTTGAACACGGCGGACTTTACATATATTTAGCATGCATCAAGCACACACATGTACTTGGTGTATCTTTCATGGAGAACCGCATCTCGAACTAGTGGTCCTCCGACACCAAGTTGAGATTTTGACATCAGGCCATCAATTCATGTTTAGAATATCACAACTATTGGGCTAAGGGAATTCAGGGTTTTTTGTTTGTTTTTGTTTATTCTACTAATTCATAATTATATGTGATGCGTTTATAATATTATACTTGCTATATTTCAAATTTTAACGTTCATATGCGTTCATTTATAATGAAATTGGTCAAATAGAAAAGAGCCTCAATTTGAAAGGCGAAAAGTTTCGAAGAACGTTTTCTCGTCTCCATCATGCGACACCAGATGTCAAAACAAACCAATGTTTAAGTAGTATAGCATCCAGAATTTGTTTTGAAAAGCAACTTATTATCCTGTTCATGATTATTTTGGTCACAAATTTAATTTTACTGCTTGGTCTTTAAACAAATAAAGATGCCAGCATTACAGTCCACGTTGCATTTACATCTAAACGGATCTCATTTTTCCTTTTCCGGCTAACAAAAATTGGCATTCAACAAGTTTCTGGAATTCTGTCTCAGAATATACACCAAAAGAATTTGATCAATAATACACTCCTCACATAAACATTGAAATAATTCATTTTTTTTCTATGCCTAGCTCTCTCTCTTTTCCTCTTTCCCAGAGTCGTTCTTTTTTAAATGGGCCTCACCCACCAAATGGAAAAAGTATTTTAATTCCACCTTTTTCCCCCAAGATCAATCACCATTTCAATTCACTTCACTTCGTCCTGCTTTTTTTCTCTTCATTCTTTTCTTCATTTTCGAATGACTGCAGCAACTTGGCGACTTCTTTCTTCCTAACTTTGCGCTTATTTTCTTATTTCAATCCTTTTTTTTTCTTTTTTTTATGGACGTGCGTGAGAGTTGGAAGTAAGAAAAAGGAAGGAAAAGAGAAAAAAATGTAATAATGTAGATACAGGAGCAGCTATTAAGGTGCGAAAAAAGGGTCCCTCCCTCCCTCCCTCAAATTCTACCCACCCCAGATCATTAAGCTAGGTAAATATCTAAGTGAAAAGAAAACTATGCATTTATTTCAGAGTGTTGTGCAATTTTCTTTGTTTTAATTCTGCTTCATTTGCCTCTTTTTGTTTTTATAACCTTAAGGGCTGGAACTCGAAAAAATTAAATTTTTAAGAAATGTTTTCTCCCTTAATATTTATCTTTCTTCCTAATTCACTTATATGAAGATAAAATTATAAGTTTCGAGAGACCGTTTGTCTGAAAAGATTAATTTAATTAAAAACAATAGAAAATTAATCGCTGTAGTTGTTGTATCCATATTCTCATACAAAAGCTGCAAGAAATCTAAATGAAAACCTATTCTCTTAATACTTTAGCTAAATTTAAGATTCTTAACTGTAGGCAAGCATGCTTCTGTCGTATTCTTTAATTATAATGTGCATAAATGATCATAACTGCTTTGATTTATTTGTGTTCTTTTTCGTTAGGGCAAAAGTCGCACAATGTACAGGGTGAATACAAAGTATCTCCCTGATAATAAAAAAAATAACAGTTAGCACGAAATAACCTTTAATAACAGTAATGTAACATTTTTATCACTGGTTAGCTATGTTCTTCAAGTTTTTTTAAGTCGATTATATGGCGCAACTAGTCCATAAACTTAAGTAGTGACTAAAAATTTAATTTTTAACGAAATGTCATTAGTGAGAGAAAAAGTGCAATGCATGATGAGGTTCCATGAAAGGTTATTGACAATTTCTGTTCAAAGGGCGATTATACGTAATTATGGATGTTTTCTTCGCCAGTTCTTGATTGAAACATTGAAGGCTAGAATAACAGATACTGAAATAGATAGATAAAGATAATAACAGATACTGAAATAGATAGATACAGATAATAACAGATACTGAAATAGATAGATACAGATAATAACAGATACTGAAATAGATAGATACAGATAATAACAGATACTAAAATAGATGGATACAGATAATAACAGATATTGAAACATTGAAGGCTATAATAATAGATACTGTGTCTAGCGTCACAGATTCAAATTTCGGACAACATATGGAGAAAGCTAAAACTTCGTCTTGACGTTCTCTGAGTACAAAGGGAGCACGTGTTGAAATCTGATTAGATAATTGGTCTCATAACAGATTTGACTATGTTTCTTACATTTACAAAAATAAATATATGTCCAAATACAATAGTTTTTGCTTAATCAGTCTTTGTAATGAGAAAAAACATTTATGCACACACTGTATAATTAATTAAGAAACAACTTTCAGGCACGAATTCATTGTATTATTGAACTTCTCAAACATTCCTATTGTTTAATAAAGAACGTTTAAGCTGGAAAAGAGGTGACTCCGCACAACCAAGCCTTTCCCAGCGTATTCTGTGAATGGAAGTAAGCACATAGGACATAGCTATGCGAGTTAATTTCTGCCTTAATAAATAACAAATGATTAAGTTACAAATATACTAAAAGCAATGACTAAATTAATTCAATCCAATATTTTTAAAAAACCTTCATTTAATTAGAATACCGTTAAGCACCAACGCCAGCTCAAATAATTTTCTGAAGCACTAATTGATAACTGTAAAATAAAAATAACTTCAAGGAAAGAGGAAAGCATACTGAGCTCAGCAACTTTAAATTAAATAACAATTATTAGGACAAAATTTGAAATAATTCTAACTTTCTTGAATATAAACATTCGTTTTAACAATGATAATAAGGTGTGAATCTTTAAACATTTTGGCTTGCCAATTTGGCCCACAATGTAACCATCATTCTTGCTTTTATGCTCATTTATATTTCCATTGAAATTTGTATTTATTTACAAATTATTTCTAAATTTATTGCCCAAAGTGATGTGACAATGAACTTTCAATTTAAGCTTCATCAGTTTTCGTTCTATAAAACTGTATGTATATGTAATATGTCTCATAACTTATAGCATTAAAAAAAATTTGTAGCATTTTAAGTTTTCATATTACCTATAATTATTATTTAAAATTGATTTTGTACATTTATTGTGAAATTATTAAATTTATTATTTTCTTCCGTGACTTTAAATCTTTACGTCCTTATAAAAAATAGGCTAAAAACCCTATGTTTATAGAAGACGACGGTAGAAATAATTTTTAACTTTTCTATCCTAAGTTTCTCTCTCGGAATTTTTCCAGTGCATTGTGACGAATTTTCTCTCTCTAAATATGTATAAATATGATTTAATATGAAGTAATTTAATTAATCTTTTTCTTTCCGCTCTTAATCTTTTTAAGTCCGTTCTCAAGTTTGTTTCCATTTTAGTAAAATTATCTAACTTTGAAAGCATAAATGTTATGAAAACTGTCCGATTTTTAAAAATTATTATATTACCATGAGAGTTAATTAATTGGACCTGAAATAGATGTGTTTTAGAAATACATTTATATTTAATAATTATTTCTCGTTTCATGAGTATTCAAAGACTTAAAAAAATCCACAGCACAATGGATGAAATTAGGCTTCGTTTTCCCAAAACAACACCTTGACTCTATGCTACACTTTTTCTGCAAATTAGAATGCGAAGATCTGAGCACAAATTTTTAATATTTTATCCTGTATCGAACCGAGAAAGAAAAAAAATTAGTTCCCCTAGAGGTAAATCTTGAAAGATAAAGATTTTATCTAAAACAATATAACTTAGTATGAAAAAAAAGTTAAATGTAAAAATGTAGAGTATTATCGACTTATTAAAAAATGTCTCTATGCCATAACTTACTTAGAAAAACTGAATTGCATGCCCATATAGTATCGGATAACCTTCTTAATTGTGTCACGAAACAAGTGAAGAGGTGTGATGTTTTAAGACGGATGCAAATTAATAATAAAACTAGCTTTTTAGTGAGAAATTTGTAAAACGATAGGATGTTACGAATAAGGGAAACGTAAAATAATGTGCTTGAAGTACTTCATGTTGATATTTAAAATAATGTGAGATCGGATCAGGGCTGCTAGTTAAGTTATCGGGGCATATAGACTGTAATGTTTACACATTTTTATTTCATTTGACTTTTCCCCTCTGTTTTTAAGGATTGAATTTTGTAATCGGCTAATAACTCACTTCCTGATGTACTACAGTTTCGAAATTTTGCAAACTTGTGCATTATTGATAATATACAGCATTTATATACTTTTAAAAATTATTTAACGGTTAATCGATCAATTTAATTAAATTTTGATTCCATACGTGTGGCGCCACCTCATAGTGAATTTCAGAAAAAAAAACTAATTTCAAGATTCTATAATATTTATAACAATGAATTATAAATTAAAGACTAAAAAATGGAAAATAATTTAAATAACAAAATATCTACTTTTTATTACACTATTAAAAGTGTGTTTTTATAAAGTATATTTTTATCAGATTTATTTATCTGTGTGTATGGGGGGGGGTTCCTTAAAAAATAAAGTAAGGAGGAAATTTAATTTTAAAAAATCACAAAAGAATAAGCTAAAAAGCATGCTCAATTCACCTAAACTCAACTTCAGACGTGATGATGTTATATATTATTAAAATTAAATTTATCACACTCAATACTTTTTCAGTTGGCTTTGTTTTTCTGCTATCAGTTTTTGAAAGTGAAACCTCTAACTTCCAAGATTTAGATTAAGGAGCACTTCTATTACTCTCAGATGACATCGCTTAGCCACTTTACTG
>BGPR01000409.1:449437-465466 GCA_013235015.1 Araneus ventricosus
TTTCCACTCCGTAACTTAAAATACTATTGACTCTTAAAGAAATGCATAATAGCACGTAAAAGAACACGCAAGATTTTTCTTGGTTTCTCTTCTTGCATTTCCTTCTTATACTGCGGTTCTTTCTTTCAAAGAATCTTACTCTTCGTTTTCGAAAACCCTCTTCCCCACCCTCGCCTATCGTCTGAAATGATGCAAACGACTTTTTCGTAACGGCGCTTCTCTTCATTGAAACGTAATAGGGGCAAAGCCGGTAGCTTTGTGCGTTATTATTATTGTCATTAAAGTATCAGGGGACGAGAGAGGATCCTTGCGTGACACCTGCGCCGTCTTTTGCGTGCGGACACTTAAGGTGACTTCGCTCTAATCACATTCATCGCGGAACAATCCCTTCCTGCACCCGCGCCCCCCCCCCCCCGGGGAGGAAGGAGTTTCGAGAAATTCAAATGGATTTCGGAACTTCGGAATCAAAGAGGTTCAAGTCTTCCTGTTGGGAGGAAGCGAGAAGGTGCAAATGCTGGTTATTTTTAAAGGGATTTTTACTATTGTGAGGAAAAGGTTATGAGAGTTGTGTTTGTTGCTGATGTGTAGTTGTTGCAGTGTAGTAATACAACGAAACTTCGATTAACCGTCTCTCGTTGAACCGTCAGTTTCTGTTATCCGTCATCGTCAAAGTAATGTAGGTTTACAGTATTTCGATACACATTTCTGTACATTACTATTCTGATATCGAAATTTTATATTGATCGTTTTGAGAAATTAAATACAATATGTATGTGTTATTCGCTTTTAAATCGTTTTATTTTCCCTTTCGTCCCAAGAGAGCAGTGAAATCACGTTACTGTACATATGTCATCCGGTTTCTGTCATCCGTCTAATCGGTTATCCATCACATCCCTGGTCCGGACGGTGGCGGTTAATCGAAGTTGCAATGTGCTTAATTATACAGTGGTACTTAATTCGAATATGATGGAACCATAATAAAAGTTCGATTTATTCTAAAATTCGAATTAATTTAAAACTGGGTGTAAAAAATAAGAACAGTAAGGGAAAATTACGAAACCATGGTTTTTAAGCTAAAAAGGGCAGTAAATCTTATTTTTTAGTATTTCAAAGTTTTAATAAATAATACATAATTAATAAACAGTCAGTTATTTTAATAAATGAAGTAATAATAATTATACTTTTATAAAATGTTTTGAAAATAGTGACTGCAATAAATATATAAATAAATTTAATAAACTTAGCACTTGAAATATAAAAAGTGTATAATAAAGCTTCATATTAAACAACGCAATTCACATCTAATCAAAGTTTTTAAAGAAGTGTGGAGTTTTTATTGCTTTTTAATTGATTATATTATACAGCAGTAAAGAGTTTTAGAATGAATTAAGGATTTAAAAAAAATACTTATTTACGATCACTAGAGACACAATGTACGCGGAATTTAATTGATGAAAACAGTTCAAAAATATAAAAAACGTTTTAAAATGTTTACTTTTGACTTCGAATTAATCGAAATAAATTCGAATTATAGACGACATTTTAACAATATTTTAATAGGAAATTCCAGGTATCATAGATAAAAATTGGAATTAAAAACTTTAGCCGTGTTCTATTCTGCTATTACAAATTTAGATTTAAAATAATTTGTTCTTTTTCTGCATTGTTTACATACATTACTGGCAACATGTGAAGTTCTATCCTTGACATGAAATATTTTAATAAAGCATAAAATTTTGCAGTCGTTCTCTAGCCACTGAAGAAGTTACTCACGTATACTTACAAGACCAAATGTTTGTACAGACAAATAAGAAACTGTTGATGAAATGCATAATATGCTGCAGTTAAATGCAATTCAAATGTCACCAGTATTTCTTTAAGTAATTGGTAATTAAAAATTGCTTTTCGTCTTTTTATTCAGAAAAATTACGTATCTTTTATTTCTGGACTTCTTACATTTATTTCCAAATCCTTTAAAGCTATTTTCATATACTATCGAAAAAGTATTTGTATACAAAGCCTTTAAAAGCGTGTGAAATATTAAAATAAAATACTTATCCTTACTTAGTTAAGGGATGATCGAATTTAATCGAGGGCTCCGGAATGATCGAATTTAATGTCTGCCGATAATGTATAAAGACATTTTTTTTTCTTTTACGTCTCCCTGTTCGAAGCAGATAGGGCAAAGAGTATTTATATGTAAAGATTTATTTTGAGTGAAAAGGGGAGAAACAGGAACGATAATACTGTTCAACAACGGATTCCGAGACTAAAACTTTTGGACGATTTTACACCGGAAAGGGGTGTCAGGCAATGAGTCATATGAACTCATTTCCGGAGTTCTTTGTTAGATCACGCTCAGTAAAATGTAAACATCGCCCTTCCATTCTTCACTTTCCCTCTATTTTGATGAAAATAACTCCGCCCGGCGCATACGCAATATCGCGGAGAGTTTCCGAATTCGTTGCTAAACAATATTAATTTGATTTTTTCCGCTGTGTTATGAAAGGAGTCTCTTTTAACAATTAGAGTATCCGAAACAACAGTGGTGTTATTGTTGTTTTGTGTGCTGTTCTTATCTTCAAGGGGAAGGTATTTCAGAAGAATTAATCCTAAAGTTGCAATTAACAAATTAGCTCTGATCTTTTTTTAAATATAGAAATCTATTTTTTTCTTCTTTATATGACTTTCTAAAGTACAGATTATAGTTTCACTGAGACTAAATTTATTGCTATTTGATCTGTAAGGAGACAGATTTTGTGATTTCTCGTTTTGTTGTTAAAGCATATAATTTTATATACATTTAGTTTAAACATTAATAAATGTGTATAGACACAACGGTACAAAGTAAAAAAATCTATTCTATCAGTTTTATCACAAAAATTGTCTATTAATTTCAAAAAAAAGACACACAAGCACACTTTATGAATAACCAAAACACGTTGCGACTTATACGTTACGATTCATTGATGCGAGACAACTAGAAATCAATTATCTAATTGATATTAAAAAAAGAGAAAGTAAGACTGGTTTTGTGGCAGAGAAAAACATACTTTTTGAAACCTCAAAGCGGAAAAATGTTTCTGCATGGTTACTTAATATTCTTCTTTCTTCGCTAATTGTCAACTTTCCAGTTGCTAATTCAATCAAAAAGGAAAGCCTTAACCACGAGGTTAGTCATTAAAAGGGCAGCGACAAGAAAAACCCGAAATATCAAAGACTAATTTATTGGGCATAACTTACTTTTCAAAAATATAATTGCCTCAAACGCAATTTCTGTAGAAAAATTGGGAAGAAGAAATAATCAGAATCTTGGCCAGCCGACAATAATACCAATGACTGTTGCTACGGTCTGAAAAGGTTTTCCTGGAATTGCTTTCGTAATAGACAGGAATGTAGTAACAGGAACTACAAGAATTATAACATAAGATACATTAAGTATGAAACTTCCTTCTGATAAAGATAAATTTTTTAATATTATAAAGATGAACTGCGTGTTTATTTAGCTTTGGTATGAAAACTAAAATACACTTGTCTCGGTTATTCGAATATCGGCAGTCAGTAATTCAAAACTGAAAATTGAAAACATTGTGTATAGTTGATAAAGAGTGAAGAATTATTTTATTTCAGTGTCGCAACACTGGTTGACATTGTCTAAAGATGATGTACGGTCTCCTCAGTAGCGTTTTCATTACATAGAAACCAATTCTTATTTGCGTTCACCCGTTTTCACTAAACTATTCTCATCCTATGTGTATAGTTTAATAATGAAAATTAAAAAAACTGTTGCTTTATATGGTTGATGATTAATAAATATCCTGCTTCTGCATAATTACTACATCCAAGAAAATTACTTCATCCTTTAACTCACCTTAAAATACATCTATTTCAAATTATTAATTTGCCTTTAACCACTTAACTTAATAATTATCTTTGCTATCTAATAAAATGCTTCCTTCTGTTTTAGAAAGGGGCTGTCGTTTTCATTCATCTCGGAAGGCATGTAATACTTGAGATGTTTATAGATTCTACGTAACTTTTGTGGAAAATTATAAAGCTAATTAAAGATTAAATTTTAGTTTTAAGACTAAAAATGTTATAATTCAATGCACGAGTGTTCTCGGCCTTTTAATTTAAACGATTAATTAGCTTCAAATTGCTTTTCTGCTATTGCAAAAATGTAATTCAAACACAACACATATTTACTCTAATAATGGTACCCCGTCAAAATAGCCCAAGCCATAAAAGCCCTGACAAAATAGCCCAAGACAAAATAACCTAAATTCAAATACTGAATGACATTAAAAAACACGATTTTGTCAGGACTATTTTGTCTTGAGCTATTTTGTCGGGGCTATTTTGGCACCGGCTATTTTGTAGGCGCCAATTTGCC
Organism: Araneus ventricosus; assembly: GCA_013235015.1. NCBI lineage: Eukaryota > Metazoa > Arthropoda > Arachnida > Araneae > Araneidae > Araneus > Araneus ventricosus. The sequence goes on from BGPR01000409.1 coordinate 453,831, forward strand.
GTGGGTTATTTTGACGGGTCACGTCTAGTAATAGAATATTTGGTGGGAGTCAATTTTAACAGAATTAACAGTCTCATACAAAACACTAAGTGACAGGAGTGGGAAGAAAACATTTGATAACCAAAAATATTCCAACTTGATAAAATGCGATAATTTCTCTTTAGGTTTGACACCAGAATAAGAATATTAATAAACTATGATATGCTCTGTTGCGAAGTTACAAAAATTTGTCCAGAATATTTCAGAAAATAAGAAAGATAAACAGAAATTAGTTGTAAAACTTCTGCTTTTAATTCTCAGCCGAATCTTGAACATCAACATGCATACTATCCGTAACAAAATTTAATGAGACAGCATTTTGGTGATGGAGGCAGAAAAAAAATGAAAATCGATTCAAAATCTTTTTCTTCCTATCATTGGAAAGGCTGGCATTTAAAAGAATTTTGTAATTTGTTGGTTGTCTGCAAAACGTATTCTCAACTTTTCTACTAGAACAAAAATCTAAAAAATTCTGGCAATTTTACGTGTTCTTTTAATGGAAAAATTCTGGACTTGATATTTCAATCCTCCGTTCGCTTTCATATGCATGTTTCAACAAAGACTAATTCAGATTACATTTTCACACTCAGCCTTAATTTTATTCGTCATCTCGTATCGTACCTAGACATAGTAGGTAATGCATATAGCAATACTCATTTTATATTTTGTTTATATTAAGCCTTGAAATAACAAGTGTTGTAGAGAAATAATTTCTCCATATTTTACCATTAATAAAACTAAAAACCAGAGTTGTTGCATTGGGCATAATTATATTTTTTCATCTAAATACCTTCCTTATACCTACTAAAATTCTTTTTTAATAGAACAATAGATCGAAAATTTAGAAGATTTATCAGATTTAATAAATGTATGAAAAATCAGGCTTGAAGGGTGAAATGTAGTCCATTTTGGTAAAGGAAAAAGCAGTAGTTGTTCAATCTTCTTTTATTCCATCGTAGACAATAGTATAGGTTACTTTTCAATAGTTAAAATAATCGTATTATACGAGTATTCATGACCAGACTAAAAAAGGTATCGCGCGAAGCAGCGCGACGTTGTTGCTCGTTTACATGTTGAAGTCAAAAAGGGCAGATAGGAATGCGCAGAAAGTTTAAGTACCCAGAGAAGGGAATTTCCCCGGAAAAGACTCGTGACTTGGAAAGAAAGTTGTAGTGCGCTTATTACGATGGAAGTAGAAGTAATTAAAATGAGGTGCCTTTGAAAATGATTTAAGAAAGTTAAAAAATTAAAATATCACATGTATATACATTTTTATGTAGGTTTATATACATTTCGTCTAAGATATCTTATGAAGGAACCAACTAAAATTATAAAGAAGTCAATTCAGACGCACGCTACCCACATCAAATGTGTCCCGCCAATTAAAATTTGGATTCAATTTCTAATCTTTCATCTTCTGTTTGCATTATTGCATCACAGCATAGCATAAGGCAACATGCATCTAGTACATTAGTGGTAATTCTATGACCCCCGGGTCAGACACTGACCCATGAAGGCTTTTTAAATGACCCACGCTTGATTTTTATAAACAAATTGTTTTATATCATAAAAGGAAGAACAAACAATGGAAAATAATAAAAAATTTAAGTATAAATATTTAATGTTGAATTTATAAAAAAAATATTTCCAAGTGGACGTTGGCTAACTGATTTTCTATCGTATGCATCCGTGCATGACTCATGACAGTCAGTCATACACTTGGCGCGCATATTCGTTGCATTGTAGAACGGGGACGTACCAGCTCGCAGAGTTGAACTGATTGACAGCCTTGGCATACGCCAGTTGCGAATCCAGGGGGGGGGGGGCCCAGCGGGCTGCAGCCCCTCCAGAGCTAAACCAAAATTCTTCATTTTATTTAAAATCACTACAACTGATTATTCTTAATTTCCCCTTTAAAAATAATAAAATCGTATATAACATTGTAATCGTATATAACAATCGTAAATAACATTGCTTTCCGGTTTGACAGGCTAGAAAATTTTCCTACTTTTCTACTCACTCTACTTGTACTTGTAGCGTTGACGCGGTCGAAAACATTTTTTTGGCTAGTTATTTCATTGTATTCTTTTATTAAATTATCGAAAGTATTGTAGTGTTCTTTGTGATTCTTATTGTCAGGTGAGGAAAGCTTGTAAAGTTAAAGTGTTTTGGTTTACATAAGCCAAGAGGTTTGACATTCGTCACGACGATACAAAATTTTATGACCTCACCCCCCCCCCCTGACTCGAATCCTGGATTCGCCACTGCCGTACGCGTCTAGAAATGTTTAATAATTCAACTTTATTATTTATTAATATTAAATTACTCAATTATTGAATTATTCAACTTATTTTTTAATATTAAATTTTGAACAACAGAAGGAAACGTAAAATTTTCTTAGGTGATTTTAAAAGCGAGAACAAAAATAAAAGAAAAAAAGAGGTCAACTCACAATTTTTTTCTGTTAACAAATTTTCGATGTTTCCAACTTATTGGAACCCTTTTTAACACACCCTCTCCCCCCTTTCAAAGTGACGCCACTGACTTAATGACCCACGAGCTATTATTAAAAAAAATGATGAAAAAAATTAGACCCACTCCTCAAAAAGGTTCGACATCACTGATCAAGACGATGTTACGTTTCATGATATACGACTTCACCCTTGTCATGTCAATGTAAACTCATGTGAATTGACTCAACTGCGATTTCACATAAGTAAAATACTAAATACGACTTAAATGAAATTCCTCGAACCTTCAGTCATTTACCCTCAAACCCTGTGCAGTCCAAATGAATCTGTGTTGAGTTGTTCTGATGGCCGAAATGATGAACTGGGTTTTTCTTTTTCTCTCATTACTTACTTCTTGGGTCTCTGCTTTGAGAGTAATGTCCACGTGTCAAAAACCGGCGGAACGAGGAAAAAGAAAATGTCTTCATTCAACCCTTTTCTGTGACAGACACCCTGTAATTTGATCCTTAATCAATGAGCCTATAATTTACCCCTTTTTCCACCCAAAAAAGGCAGGGAAACAAGAAGTCGACAGAAGTACGTGACTTCCAGAAAGAACATCTGGGGAAATCACTGCAAATGAGTGTTCTTTTGTTTGATTGGGGGACTCATTTCCATTTCTAGAAAGAATTAATATCGCTGGAGAAATTTTGGTTCTCGGCCTTCTGAAAAATTGATGAGCCGTGGAAGCTCTGAACAAGATTTGAAATTGCTTTGAATTGTGATTTCCAAGAGAGTTTTAACCTCATTTTTTTGAATAAAAGGCTAAGATACGACTTTCTGGGACATCCATTGCTTTGAAATATTTGAGTTCTTATTCTGATTAATGAGCTAGATGAAAGAATGGACAGCATCGAGGTAAAATGAGAGAAATCTTTCAAGCTCGCTTGTAAGAGTCTTAGTTTTTAATTCACCTATTAAAATGATATGAAAACAAATACCTTTAATAGTTGAATAATAATAACTGAGGAAGTTAGGAGACATGTGAAAGCAAATATTTTTTCAGATTCCCTCAAATATCATCATTAACTATTTACTTTTTAACAAAATGAACCTGAAAAGTTTCGGCTACTAGCAAAAATGTCATATTTACAGAAGTAGCCAATAGAAACGCGCCATTTATATTTTTAAGGAATATGGACACATCAGTTCAAAATGGGCGAACAGTACTGCTGAAAAGGTAATTTTGATCGGTTTTCAATAGTAATTGAATATCTAAAAAGACAAAAAAATAAGGATTGAATATCTAAAAAGACAAAAAATAAGGATTGAACATCTAAAAAGACAAAAAATAAGGATTGAATATCTAAAAAGACAAAAAATAAGGACTGAATATCTAAAAAGACAAAAAAATAAGGATTGAACATCTAAAAAGACAAAAAATAAGGATTGAATATTTAAAAAGACAAAAAATAAGGACTGAATATCTAAAAAGACAAAAAATAAGGATTGAATATCTAAAAAGACGAAAAATAATAGAAGCAATTTAATTGGTGTGCGCAAGTGCAGATAGATGCGCGTACCTATTCACTAAGTTCACTTTGTAACGGCGTCCTTTCTTTTCTTCCACTCCAAGAGGTAAGATTTTAAGCCCTTCTTTTCATACTTTGTTTAAAAGGCTGTTTTTAATTTCTACTTTGTGGATAAATGCTTTTCTTTCCAATATATTCCAGAATGCGTTCAGTCCTTAGAGGAAATTAATATTAAATATTCAGACCTTAAAGTCTTTTTCCTCTACAGAAAACCTATTCTAGTTTTGAATCTGCTTGGATGAATGGCCTCTGATGAAGTCATCCGCCGGATTCTTACTTCTTATAGTTGTCTGTTATTATTTTTGTATTTTTAACTCTTCCACAATTAAAAATTCCCTTTATTAGTATTTATATTTATTTTCAATAGGAAAGCATGATCGCATCAACGTTTCTGCTCTTGCGTCATCCCTTAATTCAGATGTTCACAATATTTCTTCCTCCCATACCCCTTGATTTTTAATTTTGAGTACTCCCTAGTGTCTCCCCTCCCCCAAGCATGCGCAAAGAAATTTCAATTAATGATGTTAAGGCCTTAGGTTGGCTTAAGAGTCAAAATACGCGGATTAATTTAGTAACATTTGTAGAATATATTTTTAATTTTACATATAATTCCTTTTTTTCCTAATACTAGTAGTTTTTATCTAAAACAGATGAAAGCAGAGTTGAAATAATTTCGCATTAACTTATGATGAATATGTTATTTGAGTTATGATTAATAGCTAATAATTAATAACTCTCATTAATTAATTGTCAAATATTTAGTTGGAAAACAACTTCAATGCAATAGTTGGAGTTGTTTTAAGGAACTGAGTTTTACAAAATTCCGTTCAAATGAAGGCAGATGTTATCTCATGTCTTTAACTGCATCGCGCTTGTTAAAAGAATATTTTGTAGAAAAATAATAATATAAAAATAATAATACAAATAAAAGTACCTAATATAAAACTCATAAGAAGTATAAGTAATATACGCATTAGATGAGAGTGTTCTTTTCCTAAATTCTGTGTTCGTGAAAGTTGTTAAACAATTTATTACTTTAGTGCTGAGAACTTGGGAAAATAAAATTTGACGACATTTTTTTTTTTTCTTCATCTCAATTCCTTACCTTTTGTGTTTCCGTCGTTATCAAGGTTATTTTCGTGTACTCCCGATATATCCACCCCGTATCCCCAGAGGTACACGACCCATGGGTTGGGAACCTCTGCCTTAAGTGATTCGTCAGCCTGTTGTATAAAAGATGTAATCTATATGTAATCTATATGATAAATCTATATGATCTAATCGTTTCCATTGATCACATTTTCTTCCTTTAATTTAGATAATATATATTGAAATGTTTCTATTTCTATGGCATACATTCTTTTGATTTTTCTACAAAATATTTTTAACGTATTTTGGCTCAACATAGTTATAACTGGCTATTGCGCCATAAAAATCGAAATACAAACCAAATTATGAAGAAAAGCCTCTACATACACAGGGTGTACACAATTGAAGTGACTCATTTCAAAAATTAATAAGAAAAAAACTAAAAATGTTGGAACTACTGTTTTTTTTAAATGAGAGCGCATCTCATAAAGTTGTTTTCCAGATAGACAATATGCCATTTCGGTGATCTAGGGGGTCGTAAATTACTGGAAATCAAAACTTTGTTTGGAGTCATTATCTGAGAAAATATTAAAACTGAAAGAAAAATAAAAGCGTGTATTTGTAGGGAATTTTACGCTCTTTAATTTGTTAATTCACATGTAGTGTCAAAACTGAAGAGTTCGCGACATTCAAGAAAAACTATAAAAAGAAACCAGAAAACGCGCATCGGCTTCTGCTGATCGGTAGCCATTTCGTAGGGAATTTTCCCGCTGTAACAAATTTAGAACGGCGCAACGCCGTGTTACCTATCTGAAAAAAAACTTTTTGAGATGCTCTCTTATTTAAAAAGAATCGTAGTTCCAACATTTTTATTTATTAATTTTTTAAATGTACACTTTATTTGTGTTCACCCTGTATTTCAGTTACTTGGATTAGCTTTAATATTAAATTTATCGTATAAAAGAACCTACTCGGAAGTCAATGCTAAATTATGCTGATAATAAAATCTTCTTACAATAACTTTGTCAAATAATAGAATTTTATTAAAGTTTCAGAAAGAATCTTAAAGACAAATATTTGAATAAGTTTCAAATAATTGGTAAAATGCATACTTTTACATATTCTATCACCTTCCTTTATATTTTAAAAACTGTAAGTAATTTTGTTTCTGCTTGAATTTCAGCCGCCCTGTATCAGGACCAGGATCGGTCTTCCCAGGATCATGCCATGAAGTCCAGGGAGCACATGTACAACGACGTCATTCCCGAAGGAGACCTCATACTTCAGGTAAACGAAAGCCTCTTGTCATCTTTCAAATGCACACCTTCATAAAGCTGCAGAAATATTTGCTTAAAGTGGAATTCATTCAAGTGACGTCATCGGGGTGGCGACAGTGGGTGGACCGGGCGGGGGGCCAGGGATCCCTGTCGGGGATGATGTGCCCCCCCCCCCCCCCGGGGGGGAAAATTTTTGTACCCCGTTCACGCAACCGGGTGTTCAACTAGTAGCTAAATAAAAATCTGGTGAAAATTTCAGACCAATTTCATTTCACTCCTCCGCCTGTACAGCAAGCCATGCTCCCCGTTGGGGGGACCGTGATCCCCTGTCGGGCAGAACGTACCCCTCCGTCGGAAAGACACTAATGCCACTCCTGGACATAATAGCCATGTGGTAAGCGACATCGCGCCTACCATCCAATGTCATGTGGGCTTACTTTGTACTGTGGCGTTACTTAATTTTTCCTTCTGCAAGAATTTCGTTGGATTCGAAAATCGTCGTCACACACTTGACGTATATAAGGCCCGGTGCATACTAGCCGGTTCGTGTCATTGAAGCTATAAAAGTAACAATAGTAACCTCCATTCCCCATGCGTGTCTCCACAGGGGACCAGGGAGTTGCTATTGTTATTTTTATAGCTTCAACGACACAAATCGGCTAGTGTGCACCGGGCCTTAGATTTCTCATAAACAGAATAACAATCAGTTATTTGAAAACAGTCGCTGTTGCTAAAAAACAAGCATCTTTTTAAAAGTTGATCCGGAAAAGGTCTTCGTGAAAGAATATTCAAACGCTGATATTATGCATTTTACATCAAATTCAAAATTGGAATGCTTGATATTTTTATTGTTAAGGAGCAGGGAATGGCTTGCGTACAAACACTGGGGACTACAGCACCCCCCAACATTTTTTAAGTGTATAAATATAATCTCAGATTTATCTAATTTTGGAAGTAACATTTAAATCCATCAACAAACTAATGAATTTTACTTTTAGAGCTGTCAATCTTAAGAAATAAGCGAAAACCTGTAATAGAGGCTTAAAATGCAGGGAGAAATGGTATGCTTCTCTTCGTATATGTATATACAGGGAGATAACTTCAAAAAGTACTGCCTTTTAACTCAGTACCGATTTCCTGTTCTTGCGCGCGCAGTAACAGAGTGCTTTAGTTTCTACTACATGTGTGAAGGGAAAAGTCTCTTCAAAAATACTGTATCAGAGATGTTAGAAGCGCGATTTTAAAGCTTTTTTATTGCGGAAAAAATTTTCGCGGGTCTAAAATTTGAAAATAAATAAATAAATATTAAATAATGAATGGTTGATAAGAATTAATTTAAAAATATTGTACTATAAAACTTTTCTCTTTAATAAATGCGAAAATGGCATTCATACATTGGGATTTATTTTAACCTGACACTTTCAAAAAATTTTTATTGCTCAGCTACAGTTACGTAAATATTTGTAAACGAGAGCAAAGACTGCAGTAAATATAATCCAGAAATTTATTTTGAAGTTAAATTATTAATTAAATTAATAAAAATTAGTATTTCTTTTCAAAGAACAGGATGTGGAAATTTTTAACTATATGTATTTTATATTTATATTTATTTTGACAGACGAGTTTTCTCTTAATTACACAAGATAATTCCTTCCACGCAAAATAAACAAAAATATTTATAAATTGAATAGTCAAATAACAAACAGAATAAACGAACATTTGTTTTGTTTATCTATTAAATCAATGAGAAAATATTTGCTCATTTAAAGGTAATACAAAGCAATTTTAAAATATACTGAAAATGAATAAGCTGCTTAATGGTACGATTTTAAATATAGGCTGTATCTTTTTATCATTGTATTTCGTTTTAAAAAAAAATGTAATGATGGCATAGTTCTTTATTGGATAGAATAACATTCTGTTGATTTTATTAAACTGTATCAGTGCTCTAACTTGTTTAGGAAATTCTGGAAAGAATGCTTTACATATAAGGAATATACTCATGTATTTGGCATAAAACACAAAAGGTATAAGCAAATACATGATAATGCAAAATACATGTTTCTTTAGCAGATACTTGAACAAAACGAATTGCTTTCATCTTAGAAAAAAGTATTTCGGTAGACTTGTTCGTGATATAGCGAAGCAAGTTTTAATATCTTGTAACTCTTGCAAAAATTTTATTCGTGAAAACTAGAAGTAGCATTAGAACACATAACTACTGAGAGACATTTGCTTCAGCTAAATCCTTTCAAATACATTTCTTCCGAAAAGAGAACCTATAAATAACTAAAAATATATATAAAAAAAAGATTAAAGAACTAAAATAAGACATATTTTCCCTCCGTTTTCTGTCATACTTTAATCTCTTTTTCTTACTTATGAAAAGCAAGAAAATGAAATAAAAACTGAGTTAAGTCTCGGAGAAAAGGAAGACCGTGGTTCTTTGCGAAGTCTCTCTTGACCGTCGTCAAGGAAACGGCGCCAGAACCAGCCAAAACGGAGCTCCTGATTGGTCGAGGGATCGTTGACTTCCGACTGACTGTCCAGCTTCCGCGGGAGGGGGAAATGGCGTCTCATCTAATGACACGCGCTTGCGTTGCCATGACGACCGTTGCCAGGTAAGCACGCGACTCGGCCCACACTGTACGGGGAAAGATAGTATCTACGCAAAGAATGGAGGACCGAAAACGCTCGAAATAACCTCTGGGGAATACTAAGCGAAGCAGAATTGGACGGTTTTAGCAAACGGAACGGCCCGCTGCTATTGTTAAATGCGACTTAATGATCTCATGCATAGATTTCCCAGATAGAAATGTGAGAGAAATCTCATAGTAGATAGAAAATAGCACGCTTTCTGGGTATCGCGTAAACACCGCAATACTATTAACGTCTGAGGCCATTGTGTAGTGGAATTGTATTGATTATTTTATTTTGTAGTATCTATTAATCATTAAATATTACAAAATGATAAACAGAATTATTTTCATTCGTTTGAAAACTTGTTTGTTTCCGTTGGACTATTACTGAAACTACTGCTTAATAGAGCAAATAAATATAACGATTCCATTAACTTAATAATATAGCTCAGCTTCTTGCCCTGGAAGTATATTTTATGCATATTCAAGGTGATTATTTATTTTTAAAGAGTGGGCTCTACTAGTCGGCTTAGTGCTTGAATCAAGCCATTAGTGAAGTGTTATATTTACAGAGAAATACCCATGTATAGAAATAGGTGTTGTATAAAAAAAACTGCCTAATTTGTACAAATAATAATATATAATTTTTTTGTTGTTAACATAGCGAAATAAGTTATATCATTGAACATGACTTAACGAACACAAAGATAGGTTATCCTGCAAAACAATTTAATCTCTCTCTCTCTCTCTCTCTCTCTCTCTCTTTCTTTCTTTCTCTCTCTCTTTCTCTCTATCTATCTATCTCTCCAGTTTCACCCAGCAAAATGATGAACGAGTGACACTTTCTTAAATATAAAACTGAAAAAGAAAACTTTGTTTCGTTACTCTGAAACATAACAGAAAAAGCTAATAATACATAGGAAGAAAAAAAGTTAAGCTTAAGAAAAATAATGGAAAAACTAAATAATGAACTAGAAAAATATAAAGCTACACACTTCTTAGACATTCAAAATAATATCTGTGTAACTTACATAGAACAGTAATAATAAATAAGAATGTGCGGAAAATCAAAGTTTAACTTGAAACTAAATTTGGAGATACGTAGTTTTTTTGTTTTAAGAATAATTGTTCTCAAAATATTTTATAAATGAATTGATTGATAAACTTCAAAATCATAATATTTTTGTTCCATCAAACTAACATCATCTTAGATTACAGATACATTTATTATTATTTTTGTGATTATTTTGGGAGACAGCCGAAATTAAAGCCTAATGTGAAAGCAAATTGATACGAATGAATACGAATTATCTCTGAAACATTCTTTTCAAATTCGATGAATTATCTCTTTCAAAACATAACAAATCACCTCAAATGGTTTGTCATTTGAATTAAAAGAACGTTCTCTTACAAATGATAGATCGAATTCTAAAGAAAAACAACTTGTATGATCGGAATTTATATAACGAATTATTTCTGCCGGTTTCTCTTTCAATTTCAATACCAATATCTCTGAATACCACAATTTTGTCGGTACCTTGTTTTTAAGCCATCAACAAAAAATAAAAGATACCACAAACAAGGGTCGAACATTCGATCTCCTTCAAAGACCCCCAATTTCTCTTTCCTTTTTTTTTCCCACTAGATAATTAACCTCCCCGTCGCCTTTTCGGTGATACAAAAACACCGATTTCTAATGAAAGAATGCAGATTGCAAAACCTCTCGACCTCCCTCCTCCCTTGAAAACCACCAACACAAAGACGACTCTTCACTCGTCGACCCCGGTCCCATTACAAGTGGCCCCCACGAATCGTTTGCAATACGACGAATACACATCGACTTTTTTTCCCCCACACACTATATAGTTTCTTCATTTCTGTTATGGTGTGTGTCTAGCAATCGGCGTCTCCAGGTCTGTGTCTCATTAGTATCTGCCAAGCAATGAAAAGCGCAGAGGAGATTAATAGACAAATTCTTTACACATTGCCCCCCTCTTTTTGACAAGTATTCCCCTCTCTCCCTTCGCTTAAAAAAGCGACTCCTGTGCGGCTTTCTTTTGTACCTGGCTTACCTTCCGATGGAGTGTCGCTATTCAGTCTTTTTCTCTCACTCTGTTTTTTTCGCTCAACCTGTCTTTCTTTAAGGGGTCGTATGCTAATGGCACTGCCAACGGAATATCCTTAGGGATGTCTTTTGCGTTTCTTATTTAATTATACAAAGAGAAAGAGAAGCATACAAAGGGAAAGTATCGCAATCTTCAAGATATTTGACCCCGAAATTTCAACATTTTAGACCTCCCTCAGTCCGAATGCCTGCCATTCTGTCAGTCGGTCTTTTTGTCTCTCTGTAAACACGATAACTCAAAAACACAACAAGGTAGACGGAAGAAATTTCATAATCGATCTTCACACCAAAACTGGATATTTTTTAATCAAATTTTGGAGGATATCTGTCTATGGGAAGCTATCTTTCTGACCTTTCGTGTGAATGTAAACACGATAGCTCAAAAACACAACAAGGTAGACGGATAAAATTTCATAATCTATCTT
>BGPR01000409.1:465476-480350 GCA_013235015.1 Araneus ventricosus
CGATAACTCAAAAACACAACAAGGTAGACGGATAAAATTTCATAATCGATCTTTACACCAAAACAGCAGACTTTATCAAAATTAGGAGGATATCTGTCTATGGGAAGTCTATCTTTCTGATCTTTCGTGTTAATGTAAACACGATAATTCAAAAACACAAGGTAGACGGATGAAATTTCATAATCGATCTTTACACCAAAACAGCCGGATTTTTATCAAATTTTGGAGGATATCGGTCTATGGGAAGTCTATCTTTCTGACCTTTCGTGTGAATGTAAACACGATAACTCAAAAACACAACAAGGTAGACGAATAAAATTTCATAATCGATCTTTACACCAAAACAGCAGACTTTTGTCAAATTTTGGAGGATATCTGTCTACGGGAAGTCTATCTTTCAGAACTTTCGAGTTAATGTAAACACAATAACTCAAAAACACAACAAGGTAGACGGATGAAATTTCATAATCGATCTTTAAACCAAAACTGTAGATTTTTTATCAAATTTTGGAGGATGGTCTATGGGAAGTATATCTTTCTGAACTTTCGTGTGAATGTAAATACGATAGCTCAAAAACGTAGCAAGTTACATGAATGAAAGTTGGCATATGATTTTATTACCACAACTGTAGATCTGTGTAGAAGTTTGCACCGAATCCGTCAATGGGTTAATTGTCTGTCTAAAATGCAACAAGCTAGATGGATGAATTTTATCTTATGATCTATAGTCCACCTTTCAGTGGGTAGACTGTCTGTTTGTTTGTCTCTCCGTATATGTGTGAACACGAATAGACGTCTAATAAGATGATAACAGGCAAACACAACAATCAGGATATATGAAATTTGGTATGGTTCTTACCAATTCAAGACCAGCTCTTGCAATTATATTTATGATACAAAGCGCTCCTTACTTTAATGCATTTTCTCAGAATGGCTCTCCATCTCAGAGGTTCTTACACTTTCTCTATACTGATTCTCTTCTAACCAGGAAAGTTTCTCGCAGTCTATTTTTATCCAAAAAAGTTTTCGCACCATACATAATACACACAAAAGGAAAAAATAAAAGCGTTAGTATTATACTGATTGGTAACAAATAAAAAAATTGTGGCAATATAATAATAAATCATATATCGCTTCACGTTAGTGTGGAGTATACATTTGCAGAATTGGATCACGTCTCAGGAGTTATACTCATTATAGACCAAGGTTAATAACTACCAAGTCCTTTCCAAAACAGCCTTCACATGTCTTAAAAATAAAAAAGTTTATCTAACATATTAAACTGTACCGGCTTTATCATCGTTCACCGAACACTTTCTAAATTCGTTATTTTCAGTAACATTTTGCAAAGATTACGTCATCCGAGCTACAATGAAAAAACTTCTTCAATCGACATAAGCATGCATATAGCGATAAAATTTTATGATTTTAAAATTGTCATTACTTTATGTACATTAGTCATTTCTTTGTAAACGAACGATATTAATTTATTTAGAGTCTGCATGATATTTTCACGAGATTTGAAAAGCAGAAAGTATGCCGTATTTTTAACCAAATTCATTTGATTGATTTAATTTTTTTTTAATAAAGGAAACATTTTAGCAGAATTAATTGAATCATATCTGCATTTGCATTTCCCTCCTTTTTCAAATTCCACCCTTATTTTAATTAAAAGTATTAATTCATTTAAATTTAACAATTTAATTAAAACGATATTGTTTTGACTTATTCTAAACACACCCTCTGTCACAACCCTTAATATAAAGCTATTTTTCAGCAGCGGAATGCTGCTAAAAAAATACATTACAAAAATTACCTTACAAATCCATTTCTTTACTCTGTTTGAGCAGAAAAAAAAGCCAGATCCCATTTCAGGAAGCCTTCAACAATGCATTCCGAACCTGTACACACCTTTTACCACTACAATGCAGACGCATAGACCCCCTCCCAGTTACAACATCTCATTACCACACTGTGGTTGATCCCTGACCCCCTGTCTCATTGTAGTGCAGCCGTCGGCGGTCCCCAATGTTTGCCCACACGCAGAGGCACACAAAAGAGAGGGCAATTGTTGGCTGTGAATGAAATCGACCTGCTCCCCTCCACCCCTTGTAAGCAAATGAACCCCGAAAAAAATGGGCTGGCGAGTTTATTTGCAAGAGAATTTGGGCGTAAATAGATGATAGTTTATGCGGCCTTAACATGTTGAAGTTTATCATAGTCTCTATATTTTCCTAAACGAGACCTCTTGGATATTATGATCCACATCTAAGCAACCTTGGTTTAGCAAATGTCCCACAAAGGACGATGAAGAATATGCAGTTACAAATTGGAGAGTCGAAATATTTACCCCTTCATACACAATGACGAATCGGAATCTTGCGTCTAATTGCAGATTTAAAAAAAAAAAAATCTATAATGAAGTAGCAATTATTTTAGGAAAAAGAATTCACTTGAAAATTGACGCCTCTGAAGAGATATTATTATACTTACGTATTAATGCCACCGAAGCTACAGATTTGGCGGTTTTTAAGTGCCGCCAAATTTGGCGATTTTTGTACTTACGTATTAGCGCCAATTTGGCGGTTTTTGTACTTACGTATTAACGCCAATTTGGCGGTTTTTAAGTGCCGCCAATTTGGCGGTTTTTGTAAACAAGATTGCTCTTTATTGGCGCATTACCGCCAATCTGTAGCCTCGGTAGCATTAATATGTAAGTACCGATATTATTTTGAATTTTAATGTACTAAAGAACTATGAGATGATTTTTATGTCATCTCTGACTCGTGCACGGAATTACACGATTTCCGAAACTTAAATCTATAAATAAGTAGCAATTTAAAATACATAAATCACTTAGATGCAGCTAAGTATCTAAGGTCAACCGAAATAGCAATTGATATCATTAATGTCCTAAATACGATATGTCATCTAACTGAGAGTTTATATAAATTTATGCGTCAAGGGGTTAATTAAACAGTGCTGTTAAGTTCCTTTACGGTTTTATAATGCAAATCTGTTTCTTTCCACAATATTTACCTAAAATTACTTCTAATTATTTCAGTAAGGCTTTTCTTATGCAAAAGTATACCTTCAGACACTGTTTTTATCCGCAACTAGCCGCCAGATGGCTCTAGTTGTGAGTGCTGATGGTGCATTGCGTTGCCACACCATAGTACGAACTGTGTGATAATCTGAACCAGCGGAAGTGGTCTCCTCTAAACTTTCTTGTATACTTCTAAAGCATGCAGAGAAAAAAAATAAGCTAAAAGGCAGTAAAACGAACTAGAACCCCAAACGCAGTGGAGGAAAAAAAAAAAAATAAGCGAAACGTCATGCCACTATTTCCGAAGTTCGTCCAACGCTGAAGTGGAATTAGCCGGCGTGATTACCAATAGGGCTGGGTGTAAGATAAACAAAACGAAATTTGAAATTTGAACGCCTTTTTTTTCAACCGACTGACACAAAAATTGGACACAAATCTACCATTAAGGTAAGAAGGCTACATACGAAATTTCATTCATCAAAGTATTTTTTTTAAAGAAATTATTGTGTTCAAAATCATGCGATTATACACACAGACAATCAACCCTAGGACGCATTTTGTCCAAAATTTAATACAAATCTACATTCCTGATGATAAAAATGCGTACCAAATTTTATCCATCTAGCTATTTAAGTTTGTGAGTTATCGCGTTCACATTAACACGGACATACATACAGACAGACTTCTTGTGGACGGATTTTGTCCAAAATTTGGTAGAAACCTACAAATTATGTGTAAAGGCCACATACCAAATTTCATCCCCGTAGTTTTAATAGTTTTTGAGTTATCATGTTCAAAGACAGACAGACAGACATAATTTCAAAATTATGTTTTTCGGACTCGGGGAGGTCTAAAACGTGGAGATTCATCAAAATCTCGAGTTCGAATTTCTTGACGATTGCAATACTTTCTCTTCGTATTACGAAAGTAAAAAGCAAACAAATGTTCTTCCACTCGCCCCTTCATTTATAGCGTTATTATATTCAGCCAGTTTCGAATTATTCCTCAAAGTACTTTGTATGAATGATCCTGAAGAGTTTCTGATGACAGAGATTTTGGGAATAACCGCTTCTGTTCTTTGCAGGCCCTGAGCGGATTCCTCCTGATCCTGACGTGCGACGGAGAAGTCTTCTACACATCACACACAGTCGAGACCTACCTGGGCTTTCATCAGGTAAGCAACGATATTCCTCTTCTTCCCCAAACATCGTTCCCCACGCTGTTGTGGCGTGGAAGTGGGTTCCTTTTTAATGTGTATAATGTTTTAGTGTTGGAGTTGTATTGATTTTACTGTCATTCCGGCACAAGAACTCTGTTCACCACGTTGACTCGTTGACAGTGGTCGCTCTAGCAACTGGTTGTGTTAGGAAATGCCATTTCGAATAGGAAGAATCCGACGGAAGTCGGGGTTTTATTTTATTCTTGGCGCCAGTTTGCGGCAGTAGTTGTTCGTTCGTCTTCTCGGTTTTGCCGCAGTTGCACGTTCCTTCCCATTTAGAGCTAAGTGCGCCAGTGTAACAAACTTCAATGAACGTCTACCTACTCGAAATGGATTCCGCCTGCGATAACCTGTTTCCATAGGGACCGCCGTCAACTAGACAACTTGCCGAGGCGAATAGGCCGGGACTGTTTGAGCAGTTGTAAAATTCTTATATTTTATAGTGACTCTGCGATTGGGTTTCACCCCTATTGTGGGTGCAGTCTGTAAATATTTAGTTATTTTCATTTTTTTTTTATTTCGACTCAATATACGGATGTTTCTTGGTGTGCTCTCCGGGCTGAGGGTTCGCTGTTCCTCTAGTGCTGCCAGGATTGTGTCTTCCCTGCCGGCCCGTTCCAGGCCTTACATCCTTACAGATAGGCCGGACTGGCATGGGTACTAAATAAATAAATAAACACAATTGGGTGCCTGATCATGGCAACCCTCGTCATATGATCACGGTTCAAAACGATGGACAAGCCCCGTCCAAAAACAGCCCATGTGTTGCTTCAAAATGGGAAATTAATGTAACTAAACTAAACTAAACCTAATAACACGAATAGGAGTTTTAGAAGAAAATGAAAGATAAATTAAATAAACGAACACAATAGAATGGAATCAGAGGAACTGAACATCATGATGTGGTTTCTTTTCTCGATACTAAAACATATTTGAAATACTATGCAAAATTATTTAAATTTTTAATAAAATAATTTAACTGGTTCACTTGTTAAAAGACTAGCGCGTTTCGGTGTTATGATAGCTTTTGAGAGGCAACATCCTACTTTCTTGATTTAAATTCAGCTTTTTTAATTAATATAATCAGACGAACTTGGGGCGATATTCTGCTCCCTATACACTAACGTGAAGATGTGTAAATGTTTCCTATATTTCAATTGTATTATAACATGTATATGAAGCGTTAAGAAGCAGAGTGAACCAGCGCATAATTTTCGTTAATGAGCTAGGCATCATATTTTGTAAATATGTAAATTGCGCCATATAGCAAGTACTGCTATAGGGAGGGCAGCTAAAACTTTGAAAGAAAACATTTTTACTATTTCAATGGATGCCTAGCTCAATCAAGAGATAATTGCGGATCGGTCCATTCTGGTGTGTTATATAGTCCTACGTGTTCAACGTGTTATATAGTCACGTGTGTGAACGTTCAACGTGTTATATAGCCAACTCAAGGTGTTATATAGTCTCTCAACGTGTTATATAGTCCTACACATGCACACACTGGATTTATGTTAGAAGCCGAATTCAAACCCGAAATTTGTTTCGAAACATTTCATTTGCATGTTATATAAATGTTTTATCTTTTAAAAGCGAGGTAGAGAGATTTGATTGCAAAGCATCAAAACGCACTATTCGCCCTAACTTACTAGTTTGGCTCCTTTCCATACCAGAAGTTGTCTGGATTTCCTGTGTGCATGTAGGTGAAAGCATCGCATCTCCCCCATGTATTTTTCACATCATGCATTTTTATTATATATTGAAACGCATATCTGCTCTACTATGAGTAATGAGTTCATGTGTAACATCGCAGTTCAATATATTCAATTTTATTACTATTGTTCCCATCGCATTTAGCTCTTACATGAGCGAAACCGACTTCATGCATACATTGAAAGTAACTCTGTATATATGTAAATAAATTCTATATTTTAAATAATTAATACAGTCCGCTCTATTGACGAATAAAACGCAAACACGTACATTACTGAAACAAATAGAACAAAACCATGAATGGAATATATGCATGAACGGATCTTTCATTCTGAACACCCAGTTCTTTCCACATCTCGAAAGTTTCAATCTTATTTTTTGACCCACTTCACAATATCACTTCTGAAGCTCCGACTAGAAGACATTTCACAATTCTAAGACAAATAGGTGGGAAATCATGAATGAACGAATAAATGAACGAAAGGAAACAAACAAAAAAAAGCGTCTTTCATTCTGAGCAAAATGAAAGCTTTCGATTCATAGTTATATTTATCTGACTCCCGACATCTAGAATGTTTTGAACTATTCTTTTAACCACATTTCTCAGTATCACTTGCGCAGTCTCTCCGAAATGGGTTCATTAATAACTTGCACAAGACGCGCCGAAGTGATTCACACGGGATCAGTGTGTGTGCATTCGCTCTACGAGTGACGCGTCATCCTCATTCAGCCCCGCCCCTTTCACCCCCTCCCGTCAAAGAAAAACATTCGCCATTTTAGCCCCCCCCCCCCCATCGTAATCATTCCGTGGTAGCAAAGGAAAGGGGGTGGTGTCGGTGCGAATCCGTGGCCCATGCGAACCAGGAAAGATAAGTCGAATCATTGCATCATCTGAGTAATGAGGTTTTGCCCCGAATAGGGTTGCCACAATCAAGGGGCTAATTTGGCAGAGAGGAAGCCAATGATGCGGACGCTTTTCGTGGCCGTGGTCGTGAAAATGCACCCAATGGATGATTTGCTTTTATGTATTAATCTAAGGCTGCGGAATAGCAGAATCTTTGTCGTAATTGAACATGGGCTAATTGAACTTGAAAGTAAGGAAGAGAATCGTTTAAATTATGAGTTTTCTGAAAATTCGAATAGATGCATAATAGAAAATGTTTTGAATGTAAGCATAAAAGAAAGCCGCTGTATACAGAAGCTCTCCAATGAAATTTTATACCTATTATGGGGAGGGGGCAGGAAAAATAATTCAAATTTGTTTGTAACAAGATAAGTTAAAAGAACTGAACGAAATAGAAATCGTACCAATCATAATTCCAACTAAAATAACAAATACAAAGGCCAAATCATACGAAATGCAGAATGGGAAGGGAAAAAAATGGTTTGCGCAAAACTTAACATGTTTGCATGTAATTATCTGTGTTAAATGTAAGTTTTATTTCATGAAAGGCTATGTGAAGTTTAGAAGGCCATTTAAAAGAAAAATTTGTATTCTGCTCATCTTAAAAAAGATAAACATGATGAAGAAAAAGATGATAAAGATAATGAAAGAAAAATGATGATTGTAGGTGATTTTTTCAATTATAGTCAGACAGAAATATAGTAGTGTAAATAAATAAATAAAATCTTAAATGTAAAACACAATATTTTCTATTGAATAGTTTCGATTAATTAATTCAAGTGCTTCGCTTAGAATATATATTTTTCAGTGATTAATCAATTTCAAATTCTTCATTTTGTACAGTGTCGTGCATTTTATACTTTTCTGCACCTTAACATCTTAGGACACCTAATTACCATGATTTTATTCACTCGGTTATTTAATTTTCTACTTTTTCCCTCTAATGCAAGCATTATTTTTATTTTATTTATTTATTTATAATTCTTTTCTAAAAAGAAAGGTATATGTTTGCACCGAATTTTTAATAAATATCAGTGGTCAGCTTAGAATGAAACGGTACAGGCAATTTAGAGTTCACAAGTTATGTAAAATTATTTTAGAAATTTTAGAAAACTTTTATTTATCTCTTAATACTGATAATGAGTTCATGGTTATTGCACTCATTATCAAGGACAGAAAGATAGTAACTTACCATTACAGAATCTGAAAGTAACCAATAAAATTGAAGTCTGCGTGCCAGGCACATGGACAGAAGGATAGTAACTTATCATTACCGAATCTGAAAGTAACCAGTAAAATTGAAGTAAAACATCCAAATTCCTGCGTGTCAGGCACAAGGATTGAAAGATAGTAACTTACCATTACAGAATCTGAACGTAACCAGTAAAATTGAAGTAAAACATTCAAATTCCTGCGTGCCAGACACTATTAAGTAATTATAATGCAGAAATACAGAAAACTGTTGATGTGAAATTTCTGTAATACATATTTCTAAAAACCTAAACCAAAAATTCTGAAATCGTAAATGACAACAAATTGAGAGTAAGAACATGTTTTTCACCTTGTTTAAGGCAGTATTATAGTATTACACTTTGTTAGGCATATTATCAAATGAAATGTTAAATATTAACTAACTTTTAAGTAACCAAAACCTTACAGTTCATGTTATGTGGCATTCATTCAGTTATAGTAATATTTTAATTCCTTTATTGCATTTGGTATTTAATAATTGTAATTTTTTTAATGAAAGATTTCCATGTGCTCCAAAAAAAAACACGAAATTATTTTTTAATGTAAATGGATTTCAATAGTGGAATTAATAATAATTTACTTCATGAATTTGATACTAAATGTGATATACTTTTGAATTTCAGCAAGAATAAAGCAAACAACACTCTAGAGTACAAAATATTGAATATTAATTCTCAAAGCTAGACTAAGTTTCCTAGATTTGTTCAAATATCTCCCATAAACTGTTGATATTTTACTAAAGATTGAATTACTATCTGTCCGCCACGAGAACTCTGTTCGCCAAGATGTTTAGTTGATGGCGATCGCTATGGAAACAGGTAATCGTAGATGGAATCCATTTCGAGTAGGAGGACATTCATTCAAGTTTGTTACATTGGCGCACTTGGCTCCAAATGGGAAGGAATGTGCAATTGCTGCAAAATCGAGAAGAAGAATGATCAACTATAGTTGATCATTCGTCTTCTCAGTTGTGCCGCAAACTGGCGCCAAGAATAAAATAAAACCCCGACTTCCGTCGGATTCCTCCTATTCGAAATGTATCTTCCCTAACATAACCAGTTGCTATAGCGACCGCCGTCAACTAGACAACTTGACGAACAGAGTTCTCGTAGTGGACAGACAGTATTTACTCAAAATCGTATTTACCCCTTTTCAATAGAGTCAATTTATGTAACGTCACGGTCACGTTATTAACTGCACCTTGTCTTAAAATTCTGCTGTAACGTAATAATAAAATCAAGAAATGCAAAATGCGCAAAGGATTCCGAAATTAAATTGACTGGAGCACTTGACTTGTGTTGCTTGAGGATAATTGTCGTCGTTCTTATGAAAGAAACTTCTTTCCTTTTTCCTTTAAACTACCAGGTTTTTAGAAAGTCTGTAAAGATTTCAGTCTTCGCATTGTGAGAAAACAATAAACAAAATTAGATTTGATGAGCCTATTTTCCCTAAAAAGAAAAGGGAAATTTGCTCACCATCAGAAAGGAAGTAACATTCAATAACAACTGGACTTAAACACGTTACTAAACTGCCCTGTTATGGTTTTACCTATTTATACGATACAAAATCATGTGCACAGAAATGGTTTAATGTCCACTATCAATAATTTTTTTCAATTTTTAACGTGGGACTACGTTCCTCCCATTGGGGTCTCAAGAAGGAAATTGAGTCACACGCCAAAACGCCACAAAACTTGGTTTGGGAGATCCTCTATATCTCTGTAACTACATATGTTAAAAACATAACTATTGTCTTATTTTAGAGATAAAGAGTAACAACAGAACTTACAAAAAAAAAATCTTACTTAAAGTTAAAAACTTACGAGAAACTTCGAGAAACAAAAGAGTCACGCGAGTAAAGTAGTCTTACGCCTTTAACATAGGCGGCTGTTTGAAAAGACAGCCTGCCGTCATTTTTTTTTAAATTCATGTATTTAAATACATTTACCATTGAGTCAAAACATTATTGTAAACTCACAAACCAGCACATTTTTTTTCAAAAATAAGTAGTAAAACAAATAGTTTTATGATTTGTAAAAAAAATGCAGGTTTCACAACTAATTATACTAAATTCTAGATCAAAGTATTAAAAAATACGTCATTTATACCCAAGAATAAATTTTTTCAGCTGCATGAAACTGCAATAAATTCAATAAGGTAATCATTTAAAAATATTTCTAATTTTGAATTAAAATTCGCGGTTATTAGGAAAACATTATTCGGATAGCAGTTTTCATTTCTAAAGTGAAGGGAAATAAGATAAGACAAACTATTCTTACGCATATTAAAACCTATCAAACTTGTTAGTAGAAAGTTTTCTTTTAAGATAAACATTTTAATGGCATTAAATTATAAATAGAATATAGAAATGCGAAAGAAAGTGAAAAGATAAAGATATAAGATATGATTAAATAAGTAAGCAAGTGATTAAAATTAATTGTAGAATGAAAACGGTCGCAAGAAATCCAAACCTCAGAAGCATAGATCTCAGAACATGAGTAAAGAACGGCATAAAAAAATGTAAAAAATGAATGATGGAGGAAATTATCGATCCTAATATAAACATCATACAATCTAAGTCGTATAATAACTGAATGATAGTTATGATGCATCTTAATTACAAATAATAAGTGACTTAGGAGTATAGTAAACACGACAATATGCTCAAAATATGAATTTAATTAATGCAAATAAAGTCAAGTGAAATATACAATTAAAAAAATCGTCATTTCAACAAGGTTTTTTTCCCTCCTCATTTGTTTTCCAATGTTCTAAAATTCTTATGTCCTCAAGTTTTTTTTTTTTTTTTTTTACTATATTGCCTGAACAGGAAAACTTTAATTTTAACTACCTGGTATAATAAAAGAAAAATATTCATTTACACCCGATTCACCCGCCATGACTGACATTGTAGAACAGTTTTTCCCACATAAGTATACATAAAGCAGTGAAGCTGATTTGAGGTGAACTAGTTTTTTTAGATGAGAGCTCCTTTATTGTTTTGCTCTTGTTTTTTTACGTCTTTCCTGCATTAGTATTTTTTCTTCTTCTTTTTTCCTTTTCTTTTTTTTTACAAACATAGATTAATTAATCAGTCACTGTACCTTTCAGTAATGCGGCGTTGGTTTATACTCTCGTATCAAGAAGTTTCTTGATTTCAGTTCATCATCATAAGAAGAAAGTCTGCATAAATTCCATTAGAAGTTAAAGAACTTTAAAAATTTATCGTCTATAAATTGATGTATATGTTACCGGCAATGTATAAAACTCCGGCATTCTATAGAATAAATAGGCATTTTATAGAATGCCGGGCGTTTTTAAGCAAAGTACGAAATATGAGAATTATTACATACTCTCCATAGGCATTGTATATAATACCTAGGCATTCTATAGAATGGCAAATGCTATTTAGGCAAAGTATGAAAAGAAGGTCATGATAAGGTCATTATTTAAAAAAGTGCACACTTTAAAAATACAAATGTTATTTTGAAAAAATAATGAAAGAGTGCCAGTAAAAACTTTTATTCAAAATACGTAAAGAAAAATAAAAGTCGTACAAAACAAAATTTATGCCTTTATGACAAAACAAAATGAAATATGAACCTACTTGTTGCATCAATAAAGCAAATAATTTTATTTTGAATTGAACTTAATTTTATTTCTTAAAAAAACGAATCGATGATGTATTTAATATTTTGCCGGTTTGTCATTTGGCAGTCTGTAGAATGCCTAGGAAATGTGTGAAATGTTAATGGTTTCATACATTGCCGGCCAGTTTTCGGCATTCTATAAAATGCCATTCTATATAATGCTGGCTTTCATACATTTCCGGTAAAATATGTAAAATATTTATTACCTTTCCGAAATTATCATAGTCAAATGATTATTTCCCAAAATTTGGATGAAGTTTATTTCATTTATTCGTTGAACGTCCGATATTTTAAAACTACACGAGGGCTATTTTAGGATGGACCTTGTAATATTGAACCTTGATGTGATGGCAAAGACACTACGATAAACAACAAAAATATATCTGTAATTTTTTTCGTGGAAAATTAGGAGTTTATTTTATTAAATGACATAACTACATTTAAATACTGCCGATTTAATTGAGTAATAGCTACCTACTTTTAATGGCAAATTACCCATAGAGCTTTAACATCACCTAATCTGATTCGCAAGCTACCTCAGTTATTATTATTATTATTGTTGTTGTTAATCATGTACCTAATAAGGTATGATATTTAAAATTTCTCATTCATCCTTTGTTAGAAGAAGATCATAACACTAGTTAAATATCTGTGGCTTAAATAAATTCTTGCTATTTATCATTAAGAATTCGATAAATTTCCGTCTCTTTTGGTACCTTTTACGGAGTTTTATTGGTGTAACATTTAAAGACGTTAAGTTCCAACACTTCCACGGCTACCATAAAACCATCCCTAGCTTTTAAATGAACATAAATTAATATTTAAGGCTTGAATGATTCCACATGCAAAATATAAATTAACTGATAATGTAAAAGAGACTTACTCATTTTTGTGTAAGGCTAAAATATTTACTTATATACTGACATCTATTCTTTCGGATTTTCTATTAAATATGGCACTGCATTTTCTATTTCTATTCACTTTTCTTCATGCATTTGTTTATAACTCACCATAAGGTAATTCGTACTTACGAAGCTACCTACACCTACAACATCCCCCGACACAACAGACAAAAGAGACCCCTGCACAACATTGTACTTAATAGATCCCCACTTGTATGCATGACCCGGGTGTGATAGATGGACACCCAAAACTAATCCCGAATCGTTTAAATTTGTGGAGGCGAGACCTCTTATCAGGGCTTATTTTTCTCCTTCCTTTCTCACCTCCACTTGCACCTCCAATCAACACTAAAAATCTCATCCCTTCGATAATTTCACCCCTTTTCTTACCACCTCCCTCCTCCCCTTGCCGTCGATTCATTAATTAACCTGACATAACAGATAATTAGTCGGCCACGCTGGAAACTTGGCGCTCCAACGTTAATGAGGTTATCAATAACTCCGCTTAGCCCATCGGTTTCTGATGCCAATCTTCCCCTCCTCCTTTTCCAGAATATCTTCCCCCTGAATGATGTACCTCCCCCCTCTCCCCATCAGCCGCCCTCCTATCTCTCCATCCCTTCCTCCCTTCACGCTGCACCCCGCCCCCTTCTTGGAGCATCTTTCTCTGATTTATGGCCTCGCGCGGTTGCAATATTTGTAGCGCGATCGCTCTTTTTTTGGCGGTCTTGGCGACATTGTGAGTGATGACTTGCAGCTTTTGTTTTACACCCAGTCACCTAGTTTCCGCAGTCTACTTTTTTTTCCTCCCTCCCTACTCCCTTGCACAACAATTTCCGATCCTGTCTCCGGTCCGTGAGAAATGGAGGCTGTAACTTTAACCGTGATGTATGATGGAGTATACCTATCGTAGAATTTTGTGTGTGTTGTGGCCCTTAAAAATTTTTCTGTTGTAGTTTATGGAAAGTTATTAACTGCAGCGTCGGAAAGATGTATCGCTGTTTGAAAATCCAAAGAAAAATTTTTAAATGTTATAAATAATTTTCTTTAGGTTGTGTCATCTTTATGAAAGGAATAAGATTTTTAAACTGATCTACAACACGAATCTTCTATAAGAAGAGAAGATCATAATTTCATGTTTGTTCGTGGGACAAATAAATGATTTAGGAAATAAATTTGCATCAATATTTCTTTGGAACAAGAATAAATCACTAATGTTTACCTTAAAGTAAAATAAAATAATAAATACAAATAAGCGAAATATTTCTTGAAATAAGTTTACGTCATAATCGTCTAATTAAAAGAAGCTTTTACAAAAAATTGGACCAGGAAAGATTTTGCATGAAAAATGCTATGATAATCTAAAATTTTCTTTTTAAAGGGAAATACAAAATAAATTACAAAATTATTAATAATTAATTTTTTAAAGTTGACCTATTGGATCACATATAAAAGTTGTTTGCAGTGCTATAAAATATCTATTTGGAAAGGGTCACACACTTACACAAGACTTGATTAATTTTAAACATAATAAAGATCAAAATTCTGTTAAAAGTAATCAAAGATTTCAGCACCAATACAGTTGATTAGCTTTTTAAAATAAATCATAGATGAACTCAGACAGAAATTTCAGTTTAAGCAACACAATCAACACTTCCTACTGCAATTTCTACCCAGGTAGTTTGTTTCCAAATGATTGTTTTTGCTAACATCTAGAAAAATCGTCATCTTATTAGAAATTTCAAAAAATATGATGGAGATAAAAAATTCCGAAAGGAAACGTTTCCAATGCTTTTTGATGGAAGAATGAATGACGAAATTTTCTCCTACGGTCATTACGAATGAAGCCCAAACCAATGACAGTAGCAACTAATGCTTTCATCATACCAAAAATTAAATAAGGTGCATAACAAAATTAATGCTATTTATCTGATGGGAAGCCAGCTGGTCACGGAAGATGGCTAGTTAGTAAATAATTTGTTCCATTATGTTTTTTTTATTGCCGCATTTTTAAACATTTTTACAATATTTTAATAAAGGAAAAAATTGTTTAAAACCTTATTATGGTCATTTTTTTTCTAGTAATCGGATATTGAAATATTTTTGCGATTAAGACTGATTTAAGAAAAGAAATTCATTTAGATTATGAGATAACATTAATTTGATGTGTTAATTAATTTGATTAACTAA